>NC_069466.1:1719970-1761297 GCF_026875155.1 Cherax quadricarinatus | reverse complement strand
CCCCCAAATTTGGTAAATTTCCCACACAGTCGCACGTACGCTCTGCCCCCATATGCTACCATTTCCTGGGTTCTAAACTCCTAGAGATATACATACGATGGTACAGGATGCCTTAGCGTCATCTTGAGATTGAAAGAACCCTCAGGAAATCCTGTGTAAGCTCCTTTTACCCATTTGCCAGGTTGGGCTAGATGTACAGTTCAATAACATTCGAAAACATTTCGAATATCTACTTCATCAGCTTCAAAAGGCACGTTGCGGAGCTTGACCCACGAATAATGTCGTGATACATCCGCCAACTTGACCCTCACTGCCGGTGTTACGTTAATGCTGACATCTTGGTAACGATCCACCAAAGCCTCATATACTTGAGCAGTTAGCGCTTTCACGAATATTCTATAAACACCGTTCAGTGCCACTCCATACAAATCCTCGTCTCTGATGCCGTATGTCTCTTTTATAATTTTGGGCAATCGACTGATGTAGGCTTTAAAACCCCACTAATGAGTTCAATGCCCACAGTATTCACTCTCCTGCGCACACCTGGCACCATATTGTTGACTGAGTAGCTCATCTGCGAAAACAGTAGAGGGGTGCAAAGCACGACCACACTCTATCATCCAGGCAGCGAATCATGACTGATGTTGTAGTGGCCAGGCTTAGGGGGCTGTATGGGAATTTTCCGCGCGCTCTCAATGGGGAAATTTATTGGTCCCTAAAGTTCCACAGGACCGATCTGACATGGCCGTAATGGAACGGCTGAGCTGGGTGGCCCTTATACCCCACCCAAAACAAAGCATTCTCTAGTTGGCGTGGATTGTTGGTAAGCTTATTTAATTTATAGATTTACCCTTCAGGGAAGGAGTAGGTAGTTTTACTGTTAGTATATTAATATTAGGTTTACTAAGGCAACTGTAGATAATAATAATGTAGACCTAAGACCTTAACATAGGTAGTAATAGGCCGATAATGTAGGCAAACACTAGGATAAGTTAGCTAGGGAGAACTGGCAGCTCTAGTTTGAACGAAGAGATGAGGGTCTGGAAGAGAGACCAGCTCGTTCTTCTTAAGACAGACACCAACTGGACAAGACGTGCCGTGATCAGCAGATGGCGCCCCCACGTGTCTTCACATTTGAGACCTGGGGAAATCTGGTAGAGGCACCTCGATGTACCGTAGAT
This sequence comes from Cherax quadricarinatus, assembly GCF_026875155.1. Taxonomy (NCBI): domain Eukaryota; kingdom Metazoa; phylum Arthropoda; class Malacostraca; order Decapoda; family Parastacidae; genus Cherax; species Cherax quadricarinatus. The sequence continues at coordinate 1,760,116 of NC_069466.1, read as the reverse complement.
GATCTCTGTCAGGCCCATACAGTAAGACATGACCTCCACTTTATCTCGTAGATTTCTGGCCAGTGTCTGGGGAGAATTGTGAGTGAGTTTGATCTGTGGGCCCGGTGTGCAACAGGCAGTGCATGCCCAATAAATACCAGTGTCTCAAGGCAGTCTGGAAGCTAGTGTCCGTGTCTTCATAGTTATACTAGGGGATACATACCCTCTTGGATATAGGAATTTCTGAGGTGCAGGCAGGACACTAATAACGATTGAATATTGCAGGAATTAAGGCTCCCGGTTGCATGTGGTTTCTGAGGGGGAGTCCAGAGGGGCTAAGGCTAAGCTTAGGGAAGTTGAAGATCAGGATATATGCTGCAACACCAAGTAAGTTAGCCCTTTATACGTGTATGCAGGCGAGTTTCTTGCAACATCAATCATTTGTGAAAATCTGTCCTATAAGCCACTTGTGAGGCTGAGGTACCCACCTCAGAGCTCAGTGTCAACAGAGTTTGCCAGGGTAGGCGACTCACTTGGAGGTAGTCCACACAAATTTTCACAAAAAGTGGTCCTTCGAACTGGATGTGGAATAGCTAGGTTAAGCTATCATAGCTAGTCAACAGTTAGGAACCAGTTTAACAAAGTTAGGTTAAGTTAGCACTCCAAGGCCCAGAGTTACACAGAGGCTAGGCCAAGCTGACTATACACAGAAGTTGTTATTTGCAGTAATTTACAGGCTGGCCAGGTAGGCTAGAGAAGCTTGTGAATTTAATTATTTACAGTGGATTTGAAAGGTAGCCACAGTTAGGCTAGGCTTGTGCAATATTTACAACAGCTATAGTAGCTAGGACAGATTTAACCTAGTTATTATTTACAGGGAGTTATAAAGCCAGGTTTAAGCTATAGCACACTAGCTAGGTTAGGATTTACCTTATCCAACCATCCATGCTAGACAGAGTAAACTGGGCAGTTAGGCCAAGCTGTTTACATACATTATTCATTTACTGTTTCACAAGTTGAATTGTTGAATTTACTTGTGCGAATTAAGTGATTTTTTAATTTGTATACTGCATTTTTATTGTGTGATTTCCATTGTCTTTGATTCATGTTAATGTGGGATTTGTGAATTGTACCTGAGACTAGGTTAAGCCCTGTAATTATTTGCTGACATTGTACAGGAAATTGCTATATAAGCTTTCACACCGATACACATTTTGATTGGGATTTGAGAGCTAACAGTGTACATTTTTGATTCAGAGTAGAGTCAATATAATAAAGGGAGTTGTTAAGCTTGTTGAGAAGCCTTGAGACTCGTTCATTCTCACCTAATACCGTTCGTGCTGTGGGGTGGGCTAATTGAAGTACAAATTAGTACTGTGATCTTAACTAAACCACAACTATGGTAGGTGAAGATGTAGTACCAGCTGTCCCAGCTCTAAGTCAATTAAAGCGGTCTATGGGAGCCTATAAGGAGCGCCTGAGCAAAGCATGTGAGGCGTGTCGTACGGTCAGGCAAGATCAAGATGTAGACTGGGAGGAACTAGAGAGTTGCCTGAAACCTTTGGAGCAAAGACTGGAGGCCTTTGAGAGATCATTTATCCTTTATGAGACAGAGGTCTATACTACAGGTGAGTCTGAATATACAGTCGAAGTAGCAAGGATAGACTATGACGAACGAAGGGCAGAGTGTAAAGCAGAGATGAGACTCTGCAGGCAGTTAATAAAGACTTTGAAGGCCGGTACAGCAGGGGGAGCGAATGTTTCAAGGAACACGAACAACAGCACGCCTGTTAATGTGTTGCCCAGATTGCCCCAGTTGAATTTACCAACATTTGACGGAACCTTAACAGAGTACATTGCTTTCTGGGATCAGTTTAAAGCCCAGATAGATGACAGAGACGATTTGTCAGATGCCGTCAAATTACAATATTTACGTTCACAGCTCAAGGGTAAAGCCTTGGACTTGGTCCGGCATTACCAAACCACCGACACCAATTATCAACATGCCAAAGACCAATAAAAGGACACGTTTGGCAACACTGAGGAGATAAAGGTGGCTATACTTTATTGGTTGATGGATCTAGAGGCTTGTCGCCATGACCGTCAGAGACTAGAGAAGTTCCAAATCAAAGTTATGAGTTTGACAAATAGTCTTAAAGATTTACATGATTGGGGTAAGTCGGAATGGTTCATCAGTCAGGTGATTCAGAGGAAACTGGCTGGCACTACAGTGCATGAGTTACACTTAAAATATCAGACGAATAGGTTCATGATAAAACAAATTGTTGACGAGCTGGGAGATCTCGTTTCTCATTTGAGAATAGGTGTGAGAGAAGAGTCACCACCATCGCCACATAAAAACCCAGACAGTCTTGAGAGATCAGTCTAAAGCTCGTACGACTAACATTGGAGTGTACTATGGTAAAGAGGTGTCTAAGGTAAGAACCTCTAAGTAGAACCTCAGAGGCACTCATGCCAGAATATGTGTGTTCTGCGAAGGCGAACATGCTAGCACGAGTTGCTTGGAGTATACAACACTGAGCAGTAGGCAACAGAGACTAAGGGAGTTGAGACTCTGCTTTAAGTGTTGTGGGGAACACTTTGCGAGAGACTGTGGCACCCAGCTCAGTGAGTGTCGGGTCTGTTGCAAAGGTAAGCACCATTTTGCACTATGTCCCAATAATTTACGGGAACCCCAGGCTAGTAGGGCTATCTCTCAGGTAGAGATAGAAAGTGAGTCCGAGCCTGAAATGGTAGCCAGCGTGATTAGTGGGAGTGAAGTCTCTAATCCGAGTGAGAATCACGGAGGTGCTGCCCTACCTACAGTCATGGCAAAGGTTGTGAATGGGCACAGGTCCGAAACAACCCGATTATTCTTTGACACAGGAGCACAAGAATCCTTGATAACAAAGAAGTTGGTGGCTAAATTAAAGTTGAAGGCCACAAAGAAAGTTAGCATGATGTTGGGAGGGGCTATAAGTCAGGTCCCACCCAAATCTTATGATGTGGTGGATGTCACAGTCAAATTAGGTGGACATCGCAGACATTACAGCCTTGGTGGTAGAGATGCTACCCACAGCAATTACAGCGAGAGGTCTTGCTGCAGCAGCTAAGCGATTGAAAGACCTTGATGTGAAGCTGGCAGACCAGGGAATTACCACTGACACAGTCAGAAATGTAGGTATCCTGGTGGGAGCCAATCATATAGATGACTTCCTGTTTACACGACGGATGTTTAAGGAAGGAATTGGTTTATACAGATCCCCAGTAGGATACATCATAGGCGGCAGGATTCCACCTGAATTCCCTGCCACGCCAGATAGAGGAGAAGCTGTCCCCATGATAGCTGGGGGAGTAGTGATAATGAATACCAGTATACACGATGAACCGCCAGGGAAGCTGAACCAGATAGGTAGTGACGAACACTCGGCCACCTTCGGAAAACACTTTTACAGGGTACGTAAAGAGGGAGATAGATTGCCTTTAAATCCAGGGAACCTCGTATCAGTGGGACGAAAGGCTACCAGGGCATGTGGGCCACTGGGTGGGAAAGTACAGAGCCACTCAGTCAAGGCTAGACATACAAAAGACTTTAAAGTTAAAGGAAAGGGTGCTAAGACCACCAGAACCAACAAGTTTACACCCCCAGAGGTCCACACAGGGGAAACTGGACGGTTGAAGTTAGACCGGAGTCTGCTCAACGAGAGTGGCCGGACGGCACTCGTGTCCAGGGTCTGCTGTAGGGGCTCGCAGAAGGTGAACTTGATTTAGGCTTAGCGCCTACCTTCGCCGGCGGGAGGATGTGGAAATTTATTGGTCCCTAAAGTTCCACAGGACCGATCCAACATGGCCATAATGGAACGGCTGAGCTGGGTGGCCCTTATACCCCACCCAAAACAAAGCATTCTCTAGTTGGCGTGGATGTTGGTAAGTGCTTATTTAATTTATAAGATTTACCCTTCAGGAAGGAGTAGGTAGTTTTAACTGTTAGATATAATGTAATATTAGGTTTACATAAGGCACTGTAAGATAATAAAGAATGTAGACCTAATGACCTTAAGCATAGGTAGATAATAGGCCGATAATGTAGGCAAACACTAGGATAAGTTTAGCTAGGAGAAATGGCCAGCCCCTAGTTATTGAACGAAGAGCACGTTGAGGGGGGGGAGGTCAGGAAGAGAGACGGGCAGCTCGTTCTTCTTAAGTACCGACAGCCAACTGGAACAAGACGTGCCGTGAGTCAGGCAGAACGGCCCCCCCCCACGTTGTCTTCTCATTTGAGACCTGGGGAAATCTGGTAAGGCACGCTCGATGTAGCCGTAGAAGACCTTCTAGTCAGGCCCATATTACATGTAAGACAAGACCGTCCACTGCTAGTCTCGTGAGATTTCTGGTTTCTGGCCAGTGTCTGGGAAAATTGCGAGTGAGTTTGATCTGTGGGTCGGCGCCGGTGTGGGGCAACAGGCAGTGCATGCCCAGTAAGTAGCCAATATGTCTCAAGGCAGTCTGGAAGGCTAGTGTAACAGGTCCTGTAGCAGGGCAGAGCACAGCGGCCTAGCCGTCTGCTCTGACTATTCATATTCGCGGGCATTCAGGTGCTGCCCGCTGTTAAGGCCTACCTAGGACTGGTGGGACACACAGTCCACCCTCTCTCACTCCCCTGGACCGACCTGCCGTATGCACAAGATTCTCCCCCCCTCCACGACTGGCTTGGGGCGGTCACTTCCCTCACACTAGCCCGTGTGTACTCACGTCCAAACCACTATTAAAGCCCAATCTCGTCGGCAGCGGGTGCCGTAACATCATTGGGCTACCTACGCTACCGTTCATCGGGCACTCGGCTAAAAACCCGCTGTTCCAGGGTGCAGGGCAAGAACACAATAACGAGTGGTGAACAGCGGAGTCCAGCGGGGCATTGTGAAGCCATTTGCGAAGGGTGGAGGGGATCGGATCGAGACCGTCAACATCATCCGCGTCATCCAACGCACCAGCTAGCCTAGAGAGAGTTATCTGCTAGCTCCCCACGTCTTGACGGGAACCGCGAGATAGAGCTTCGTCCTAGATTTTCGCCACAACATCTGGACAAGGCATCACGGCGTCACCTCGTCCAAGCCTTAGGCAGTCACTGTTGCACCTCATCACGTCCCTCTCTATACAAAGCCCTTCAATAGCACTCTCCAGCACGCATTCTCCTGGCCTCCTACACGTCGCCTAGCGGCCGCTTCCAGCTACAAGTAAGTAGAGTTTGCCTCCAAGAATGTTCTACGCGGGCTTAACACGTGGGAACTCCAGTTTGGACTTAGCCCTAAGCCAGCATAGTTCATGGCGTCTACGGCAGCTCGTGACTTCATCATAGTGTCTACTACGACTCAGTAACTACTTGCAGGCGCCTACGTATCTCCAGCCAGAGCAGTTTTTTTTTTGAGTTGCCTCAGTTTAAAAATATTTTTTTTCGCCTTTCCCTTGTTGTTTTATTCCTTGCAGTTCATCACCAGTTCTGTTTTCCGCGCCCCAGTGATTTGTTAGCAGTAAAACTTACTCGTCCCAGTTCAACAAAGTTTCACTTAAGCTTGTTTTTAGCACCTCGAGTAGTGGTCAGTAAATGTTTTGTTCTCGCGTGTTGTGCTGAACCGCAGTCATCACAGGCGCGCCCAGAGCACGCTATGCCAGAGTAAAACAACCATACACCAGGCTCTGGTTCACGGCCGGGATATCCAGCGTCTCTAGAGTTAACTAGCTTCTTATACCTCCACAGAGTTACTCCGGTCTTTCCTGTTCATGCCCAAGTCGCTTTCGATATTTTTTTTCTAACGACATTGAAGGGCCCCAAAGCAGTATACAAATGTGCTACGATGCGTGTAGTGACACTAGAACTTCACTGAAAGTTCCAGCACCTGCCGTATGCATTCCGTCATCTTGGGCACTCAAAGTTTAAGTAAAGCAGTGACTTATCCTAGGGGCATTTCCTAATATTTTGTGACATTATTTTAACTGTCGCTGCACCAATAACAGTTAGTATCCAGAAGGCCAAACTGCAGTAATTGTTTCAGTGTCATCAGAGCACATATTGGCCATTTACCTATCACTTATTAAAATTTTTGTAAATTTATTTTTTGCAACTCGCTAACATTTTAAATTCCAGTTTATCTTTTTTTTTTTTTTTATTATTCTGGCTTCTTTGGCACCTCAGTATATTGATTACAATTGTTCAGTGTGACCCATTTATAGCAATTTACCTTCACATACAGCAAGTTTTCATGTAATTCCTGTGTGCTGTTATTTTTTTTTTCTAGTTGCACCTGCAAGTAGCGCCAGCAGATTGTTGACAACCCTTGCACGGTTTTGTTTGTTATTCTTTTTTTTTATAATTAAGTGTAATCTTCAAGTACTTAAGTATTAGTATATTCTACCTGCAGTCATACATCTGTGCCTAGGCCATTAAATTTTTTTTTTCTGTTTCGGCCCCATTTATTTTTGCTCCTAGGCATATATTCTATGTTTTTATATCAGTGAATATTCACCATGTGGCATGCTTTTTGGGGCTATTTTATATACCCAATTCATTGAGTAGTATTTTGGGGAACTGCTAATTAACCATTAATTACCAAAATTTCCTTGTGAAGTTAATTAATTTTGACCTTGATATTGTTATTAGTGAAATTTTTTTTTCTTTTTGGGCCAGTGTAGCAACCCTGCTAAACAACCAGGTTTAAAAAAAACCTTTGGGCCATATTTCTTGAATTTAATAATTTGAGGTGCAGTGCGAATTTTATTAATTTTATTTTGTGTGGGCAATATAGCAATTCTGGTCAGTGCGTATTTTTTTTTGTGTGATTTTAGGCACTATTCACATACATCTGATATCTTTTTTGTGCCAACTTCGCCGCGGCTTGTGGGCAAGTGAATTACCTTATTTACTATTTGCATTCAATTTGGGGTTCTAGCTGGGCTAGCACACCGCAATCTTTTTAAGAGGCTGTGCTTGGCAGCAGCAGTATTAGTGTCGTGTAGTACCTGAATTATTTAGATTTTGTATGCAATTTTTTGCTACCGGTTCGTGTTTACAGTTCCAACTCCTTATTCATAAATTTTTTGGGGCCAGATTCTGTGAAATTATTGACTATCCTTAGCTTCATTTGTTGGGCACTTCCCTGTAGTAGCACCACATTGGGCCATACATCTCTTTATTTTGTGTTCAGAGGTGTATCAGCTATTTCCGCTTTTTAATGTTGTTTTGCTCAAATTATTTCTATCACAAGCATTTACCGCTAGTACTGTGGTGCTGAGTTCACTTTGACTCTGTTTTGAATTGTAGCCAGTGTGCATTAACCATTTCTTGGCTCTGACCTGTTTACGGGCCACTTTCGTGACGCTACCTTGGCATTTCAACAATCGACGTCATTACTAGGACACGGCAGTGGCCATGCCGATACCCCAGATTCTGCTGGTGCCAGTCAATGGTGCCCTCAGCCAGCGTGAGCACGCTGCAGGGTCATCGAAGCCCCAGCGACAGTTGTCAACTTGTTTTTGGTCTCACACAGCCTCGACCACCATGGGGGCCGGCTCGTCTCCACAACTGACTCCTTAATTTTTGACGGGGTCGTGCAAATATTTTAGAGCCATGGCTGCAGTCAGTCGAGGCGCGACTGTTCAGGCTCTATTTGATGCCCAACAGATACACATTAGGGCTTTCGTGCTGCTGTTGCCGCAGTGGATCTCACCCAGGGTGATTTAGGTGCCTTTGTGCAGGGCTCAAGGCGCGTCTGTAAGATTCAGTCTTGGGTGAACTTAAGGAGAATTTAGGTGTTATTTTCGGCGTAGTCGGCCAACAGCCATTACATTGAGCATCGATACCCTAGCAATCCGACTTGTCCGAATGTCAATACCGGCACGAAAGCCCCCTGCTTGCGTTTGGCCGTTTCGAGCACCGCCCGCGGACTTTAGCTGATGGGCCGTCAACTCTCACCTAAGTGGGTCGGAGGGTGATGGGCCGTATTGCTATTAAAGACATCATCCCCATGCTGGCTGCCGGCATCGCATGGCGAGGGATTTACCGCCCCTAACCTCTGGGGCTGCCATTGATGGGCGCTAGGACTCGGCCCTCAGCACGACGTCCTGGGTGGCATATGACTGCCATCGACCGCTCAAAGAGCCGTCCTTCGGCGACAAGGCAAGGATTGCCGCTTTGCGATGATCCCCTACCTCATCCTGTGGCAGAGCGGGCCGTCCGCAGTGACCCCGCGGTGTTCGGGGGCCAGCGGAAGTCACTTTTGCCTGGCTTGGCTGTCAGAGCACCAGCTCACAAGTTCTAACGCCCAGTCCCTCTAATTAACGCGCCTAAGTACAAATAGGCGACCAACAGTAACAACAGTCGGATCTTATAGCAAAAAGGCAGTCATCACTTCTCTGACGGCAGGGCGGAAACGTCGCTCCAGCAGACAACCACCGCCAACCACACACCGCTAAGTCGTGTAGTGACTTGTTGTATAACAGTGGGCAAACGTGGGGGCCCTACGCTGATCTGAGTGTTTACAAAACTTAGTCCCCGCAAAGTAAACCGTCACAGTCCCCACGCTCAGTATCAAGGTAACCTCACCGTACCCCATGCCCAGTCTCGCGAGGGATTCTGTGTTTAGGCGGGCACAATACTGGTCCAGTCATACCTCCCATGAGTGTAAGGCAAGGCTGGGCGAGTATGCTGACAGCTGAGTGGAGCAAGCAGGATCGTCGGCGCAACTGCATCATCTCGTAGAAGCCTTCCACTAGTTCGAGGGGGGAAGAGGCGCGTCCGCAAAAACCAGCGAAAGACGGAGTAAGCCCTGTCGGAGTCGCTTATTTCCGTCCCTGTCCGGCAATGCATTCGGCCGCCCTGGGCAGTGATAAGCTTGCCGACAGTGAGGTGGAAGACCGAGTGTCTTGACGTTGTTGCTGAGCGACTCATAAACTCGTACGCTGCCAGGTCGAGCCTCGTCAACAAGTGATCGAGGCCTCGAGTCAGCTGTGACTCCGGGGATGCTCGTCGGGGCCAGTCATGGCCTATCAATGTTCGGGGTTAGACAACCCTTATGTGGGACGCGCTCATACGAGATCCACTGTCCACACTAAGCCTGTTCAGGGCAGCTTTTCCTAGACAGCAGGTTCGGGGTGTTAACATTGTCCGCTTCCACCTTTTTCCGTGACAATGGCCTTGCACTGCGGCCATGTTGACAGAGCCATCTGCCATTCAGCCGACCTTGAGAGGAATCTTCCAGGTAAACCGCTGAAGGTTCGCGTCGCAGCTACTCTAGAGATTTGTCCATGTCAGCAAGCTGATCCGCAAAAATTCTAGTCGTGGATGGTATTGTTTTCCATGGTGACCTGCTCATAGGGTTCAAGAACCATGGCAGATCTTGAGGATGCCGTTTAGATCGGCACGTGCTGGAAAGCGGAATTCAACGGAGTTGAGGATGTGTGCCCTTTACTGGGGCGAGGGGCGTCTTAGGATCCACTACGTGGCTACTCCGTTCAGCGTACGGGCACAGTGTCCCAGAATCGTTGGAAACGTGTGGGTTTCGCATAGGCAGCATACTCCCGCGGCGGGTACGGTCTCTCGTCCCTGATCGACCATTGTAGTAGAGCTCACCGTTAGCCCGATCCCGGTCCTGGCCATCAGCGCATAGTTAGGCCAGAGTGAAACTCCAGTCAGGGGACGCCCCAGTACCAGAGCCTTCCACTCTAAACTCTGACGCTGTTGAAAGACCAGGTCAGTTTTGTCAACGAGGGGTGGCCGCAGTATCCCGCTGTCTGCAGCACTGTCCTGACTCGTGTCCATGGCATCAGCGAGTGCAGAAGTTAGGCTGGCTGAATCAAAGTATGACGTCACTGTTGTCAGCTAACGTGCTCACAAATCCTGTTACGGTGTACGTGGAGGCAGAAGCTTTTGAAGGGAGACGGCATGTGCTAGTGGTTGACAACGACACATGGGGGCCAATCAAGGGCCTCTCCCTTAACCACCATGCATCACCGTGTGCATCGTGGTAAGGCGTTGGCAAGTCCTTGTTGTCAACATGCATAGTCGAGAATTTCCCCCTTGGCGGAAGAATATCCTCACTTGTTGACCTTGTCAGATTCCCTCATCCCGCGGTGAGAGTGGAGGGTGGAAGGCCCCAGCTTGACTTCCTTGTGATCAGTTCTCTCCCGCAGGCGAGTCTGGCTGGGCTGACTCTATCGCAACACCCGCCATGCAGGAAGATATCTAGCTTTGCCAGACTATCCTGAAGAGGTTCCAACAACTTCTCCATGTTCTCAATCTTGCACGTTCTGTGGGCGAGTTGCACTAATGGTGAGTCAATGGTTTGACCCCACTGGATCTCTCACGCGTATTCCACTTGACAAAGTAAGCTAAACCCATTTATGTACCTGCGTATCGCCTGTCCACATGCGGCAAAGGGAGTCTTCGGGGCCTACGAAGGAATCTCATTACACAGATGCTCCGGAAGGAGTTTATTGAGGGAGTCGCGACTTCCCCGTGGAATGCTCCCCTTATTCGTTGGTCCCCAAGAAAGACGGGAACCTGGTCGCCTCCTGTATCGATTATCAGGAAACTGAATGCATGTAGTCCATCCCAGACCGTTTTCCGCATTGGGCCAGTTCGTGAACGACCTGTTGGGGGCAGAACATCGGACGAGAATATTAAGGGTCTTTTCAACTCTTGATCTTCTTCAAGGGTTCTGGGCAGATCCCCCTCGGATGATGAGAGTAGAGAGTTGACCAGGCTTTCACTACTCCAACTGGTTCATTACGCAGTTCATGGAGTATGCCCTTCTTGGCTTGGCGGGCGGGGTTGAAGCCCAATCAACGTTTAGATCGTTTGATGACGACAATTTCCGTACCCAGCCTAGAGTGGCACGCTCATGGTCTACCTGGATGATCTCATAGAGTCATGTCGGGGCAAGATGGTCCCGTCACATCTTGAGAAACTTGACGGAGGGTATTGGACCAAGGCTAGGCTCGATGCAAATCATAAGGTAAAGCTCCCAAATTTCATTTCCTACCGGCTTCCGGAAGGAAATAAAATTTCTGGTGTCACGTAGTAACTCAGTAATGGCATTAAAGACGGACGATCTAAAATCTCGGCCGTGCAGGAAATCACCCCAGACCCATGATCGTCGGATCGCAGTCCGGTCCTTCATTGGTAGGCCGGCATTGCGTTTCTACCCTGCACCTTACGCAAATATCGCAGGTTTCTCGCACCATTGGCGGGCAGCCGCCTGAGCACACGCTTACTCAAGAAGGAATGGCTCCTTTTGAGATGGACGTGGCGATCAGGAACGACTTTTGTCATTCTTAAGAAGCAAGTAACATCCATGCCCCAACCCTTAATTCCCTTAGATTTCACCAGGCATTTACTTACGACTGATCCACAAAGTTGGGCATCGGGTTCAGTCCTATCGCAGAATCTAATGGGGAAACAACAGCCTATTCTGCCTATGCAAGCCGGTGTTCTTACCTAAAGCGGGAAGTCCAAATTATTCAGTGACAGAGCTAGAAGCTTTAGCCATTGTAGGGCCCTGATCATTTCGGGATATCATACTATCATTATCCTATCAAGATTTATACAGATCATTTACCCTTATTGGCCCTCTTTGCAAATAAGAACCTCTCGGGAAAGCATGCACGGTGGTCGGCTCACGTTCAAGTGACTACAAGACCCTTGAAATTTGCTATGTCCCAGGTGAAGCCAAATGTGTAGCTGACGCCCTGTCGAGACATATAAGCATTCGTGATTGTCGGCCAATTCGTTCTCTGTTGAAGATCTCGAGAGAGCCCCAACGACAGGACTCGCCTGTTGTCTCCATCCTTCGTTCCTCTACCAAGGAGGACGAAGACTTACAGGTCAAGTCTCCCCGTTCCCACTGAAGGATTTAGTAAGTGGTCAACCAAGAGTCACTGGTGCCGTGAGTTTGCACACTGGTGACCCCCGTCAGAACCGTTATACCAACTGGTGCACCAGATACAGATACCAGCTACTCTTAGGTTGATCCACAATGTCCCCCAGGTTAGGGCTCACCGCCCCATGGAAGAGGACCGCAGCATCAAACAGCAACGAATGAAAATATTTCCTGGCCTAAGATGGCATCGGTCTTGCCAAGCATGTACACCAGTGTGTTGTCTGCCTACAGCACAAGGGAACCATTACAGGTCCTACCCCATTCTAAAGTATCCCATTACAAAGGAGCCCTTGGGGGAGATAACTTCTGTCGAACTGTTGCCGAAACTTCTCGATCCTCGGAGAAGGGAAAATAAGCACCTGCATGTTAATGGTAATAACTTGGACTCGGACATGAATTAAGTACCCAGTTCTGAAAAAACCGCGGAAACGGTCGCTAGTGCTTTTCCGTAGCATGTTGTTCTTCGTCCAACTTGCCCACGTGTCCTTCTGTCAACAATGGGTTCCTGAGTTTATAAATGCATAATGCAGGATCTATGCTCCCAATCAACATTCATCAAGCGCCAGTAGCGCCACGCTCACCCTGCGCGTAAATGGGTCTTGCTGAACGTACAAATCCGCAAAGTCCCTGGAGTGCTCAGAGTAACCGTTAACCCAAGTTTGTACTACTGGGATGAATGCTTATCCCAGATGTTCATGTACATTAAACTCCTCCCACAACAGCTGCGATCGTGAGACCACTCATTTTGCTTTGTATGGCTATGACAACCTTACCATATGAAATTCTGTTACTCCACCTAGACCTAACTTACGAACTGATAACCCAGTGTAGTAAAAGATGAGGACAACCAGCTTGTCTTCCCGCGGGTACGAGAGAACCTTATAAAGCTACTGGATAGGTCACGATCAAGCGCAATGCCCGCGCCAAGGAAAGCAAAGTGGAACCAGTTTGCAAAGTTATGGTCTGCTCAACCCAGTGCAGACCCCAGGTATGCACAAACTTGTCCAAAGTTTTTGGGGTCCCTTACCGTGTCCTACGAACAATCTCCGTTGGCAATAAGTTCGAGGTGAGGTAATTTGCTACGGGAGCTATCAAGGAACCCACCTTGATCACATGAAGTATGTGGACCATATGCAGCCGAAGTAAGCTGGAGGCGCGTCGTTGCAACTCCACGATCAGACTAATGTTAGGGACAAAAACCTTCTACCCCATCTCCCACTACTCTGGTACGGAGACGGCCCATAATGCTCCATACTATGGCCTGCGACCCAGGACAACAGTACATTTCTGTGACATTGACGTACCTACTGACTTGTCCCGACTCCTACGCTAGTATGCTAATTTTTGCTTGCAGAAAGGGTATAACATGCACACACCTTGTAATAGCTAGTCGATAATAGAGTCAGGGTGAGACAACATCATGGTAAATAATGTAAATAGCTTTTAGAAGGGTACCCCCAAAGTGCAATGAATTCCATGGATCAGTATTATTTATATATGTGCACCATGTTTTTTTTTCTACTAAAGAAAAAAGCCTGTATATTACGGTCAGGAGGACAGTCTTCCTCTGAGTTACATTCACAGTCTTATGAAAAGCTACCTGTCAGTCATTGTCTGCAGATGTGAGCGTTGCACCAACTCAGTAAGCCAGTGTCAACTGATGTTCAGCCCTGCGGACAACCTGTATATAGAAGATTTTAGTTCCATGCGACGTCTCCCGGCTCTCTCTCGATGACACAGCGCGGGCAAACCAGTATTTCTTCTCTTCCCCTGGAATGGGAGAGTTTTTTTTGCCTGTTGCATTTTTTTTGTCCATTTTGTATTTACTAGTGACGAAAGCCATGTCCCTCTCTGGGGTAGCTAGTGTAATTCCTTATACCTATGGGCCCCACCAGTATTGTCGCGTCGAGGACGACGCGAGGTGCAGTGCCGAAGCAAATGTAGACGAAGCCTGTCACTGGCAGAAGCACACAGCCCTCCTATCCGTCCTGCTCTGACTATTCATAAGTCGTCCGCGCATTCAGTGCTGCCCTCGCTGTATGCCTACCTAGGTCGGTGGGACACACTGTCCACCCTCTCTCACTCGCGCCTGGACCGACCCTGCGTACACATGTTCCCCCCCTCCACGACTGGCTTGCGGTCACTTCCTCACCCGCCCTTGTGTACTCACTCCTACCGCGATTAAAGCCAATCTAGTCCACGGCCGTATCATTGCTACCTACCTACCGTTCATCGGCACTAAACCGCTGTTCAGCAGCAAGAAACAGCAATAACACTCTAGTCCTTGTCTTCATATTATCTAGGGGATACATATACCCTCTTGGATATAGGAATTTCTGAGTACCGGCAGGACAGCTAATAACGTTGATAATGGCCAGGAATTAAGGCTCCTGTGCACGTGTTTCTGAGGGGAAGTCCAGAGGGGCTAAGGCTAAGCTTAGGGAAGTTGAAGATCAGGATATATTCTGCAACACCAAGTAAGTTAGTCCTTATACATGCATGCAGGCGAGTTTCTGCAACAGCAACATTTGTGGAAAATCTGTCCCTATAAGCCACTTGTGAGGCTGAGGTACCCACCTCAGAGCTCGGTGTCAACAGAGTTTGCCAGGGTAGGCGACTCAATTGGAGGCAGTCCACACAATTTTTCACACTCAAAAAAAAAAAAATCGAAAAATTATGGAAACTGAGTTATTTATACCGAAAAGTAGCTTAGCTCTTTGGCAACACAATGGTACAAGAATCAATGTTCTACGACGTTTCTACAAGAAATTATAGTCATTTATATCAGGTATGGTGACGGCGATGTGGGTAGCGAGTCTGCTCACAGCCCATATATTTTTTGGAATTTTTTCCTTTTTTTTATCGCTTTTTCTTCCACTATTCTCTCTAATATAATAACTGACTATTTGGCATCATAAAACAGTAGGCGGAGATTATCCGTAGACTTAGAGCCAACCAGGAACCATATGGGAACACCGGCAGTGTTCCCGCTCCAGAGAGTGCCAGGAGAAATTGCTTCATTATTACGCTTATATCAGCTAATATATCAACTCTACGGCTTATTTATCTATCAGAATTGATCTAATATTATATAATAAACACTATAAATGACATACAAACATGTTATATACACTAGACTGAATAAAATAGGCCATAATATATCGAGAAACAATCTGGAATATTTCTATATAAATTAGTTACCACGCTCATGTCGTCGCCATGTCGTATTCTTTGGTCTCTGAGTAAGAGAAAACGGTATGTTGAAGAGGATAACTGCACTAGAACATCAGTTTACTAAGAAATACACCCAAAGAAACGCGATTTTCGCGATTTTTTTTTTTTTTTTGAGACGGTGGGCCGGCCGGCGTTCCAGGCCAATATCTCGGAAGTAACTTATTCACTTTACGGTACATCGTCTGCCTTTATTACTTAATTAAATGTAATAATATTCACAGAAATTGTAGAATAATGATTTCTCTAATTTGCAATTATTCATTTTTGGAAATATTCCAAGTATTTTGGGAGTTATGTGGGAGTAAAGGGCAGATTTTTTGCAACATTCCAAGAACTAACAAACTTCTTTTTTTTTTCGTGAAATAAAGATAAGTTATTTAGAGGAAAGGTACTAATTACAATTTCGTATAAGCATTGTTCTCTGGGCACCAAGTGTCCAAACAACCTTACGTCGTCCCATATAGGACTACCATCCTGCCAAAGGGCATTTTCAGTATATCAGTCCTTTTTCAGTCTTTTCTCAGTTGTCGTTTGAGGTATATTTTTGATAAATATTTTCAAGAAAGAGTGAAAACACTTTGTCTTGTGCACCAAAACTGGAGGAAATCGGACGGTAAGCAAAAAAGCAACATTTAATGCTCTCACGGCCCCCTTAGGCTTGGTTACAAGTACTTCTGGCAGTTTGGAAGACACACAGATGATGATCAGGCATATGGTCACTCTCTTGAACACTATATGCTTAATTGTCCACTTATTGAGGAATACAGAGACAGGCAGTATAATAACCTATGTGACATGTCAAGATATCTTATTAATGAAAATAAGATACCAGATATACTACGCAAATTTCCAAAATTTGCTTGTAACAGATAAGTGAACTATAGATATGTAGATATAAATTCATATGTATTCTTGTTAACCCTTTGGGGCCTAGGTCATAGGCCTTTTGTGTATCCATATACTCTTGCGCTACCGTCCACATGATGGATATGGGGCGCACAATAAACTAGCCACTTCGGTGGTAAAATCTAAAAAATCTAAATCTTAAGGTAATAACAGCTAGAAAGAGGCACAACTTCGACTACAGAGACCACCGACTTTAAGACAGACACAAGACATGGTTTCTTTTGTTACTCTTTCCTGAAAGTCGGTCCATTAGTCATCGAAGTGGAAGTCTTAGCCAAGGGACTTTTACTTGATTTGCGAGGCTTTGACAGCCTGTCATCATAAAACAATTTGTCCAATTCAAGGTCGAAGTCTCCCAAAGTAAAGTCAGCATTCCTAAACTGTCCATTTGTCATTACCCAAGTTGCGGCCGTAACTGGATCAGGTTCAGGTACCGAGCTTCCAGGAGTGACGACAGGATAAGTACAGTCTAGAAGAGAGGACGTCATTACCTAATAACATTACTGCCTCTTTCATAGAAAAAGAACTGGAACACTAACAGTTAAGTAACCTGTGAAGTATTTACTCCTAACAAAAATTCTTTGTTTGGGCTAACAAAAAAGCTCTTCAATAAGCTTCAATTAAAACTGAGTTATGGAAGGTATCTTTAGAGTTTGGAAGTAACCTTTCTCGTAAAAAACGAGCAGCAGGCGCCTGTATCCTTAAAGGTTGTGACTTTTAGGGGAGACTCAGTCACCCTTATTAATATTTCAAGAGTCCTATAAAAGATGCAAGTCTTACTGTGTCTTCGTAAGCAGGAACATCTAATAATGGTACAATATTACCCATGAGGTGCTGAGAACTGGACTTACCGCCTATGGAAGACCGTCTTTGAAGTCTGAGCATCCTAGATAATATGGCTTTGATTACGGTAGTAGCAGCAGGACACAGACTTGTAAATTTTACCTTAAGTACCTGCTTGGTCTTGAGAGGAGCATCTTGGCTCACGCACAGCTTCTGTATTCAGATCACCCGCAGAAGCCTTTTTCTGATGTCCTTTGTCACCACAATGCTGGTAGGAAGAAATTTTTGAAGCTCTCTTACTCAGGCAACTGTTGGCTTCAAAACTGTCTGGCAACTTTGTTGTAGTCAACGTATTGTCCTGTGTCCATGTATTGTTTGCAATGGCCTGATAAAGCTCCTGAAGATCGAAACATTGCCACAATAAAATGTCACATTAGTCGCACATGTGTCCTTTTACCCAACGTATTGTCCTCTAAAGAAGATAACAACTGATACGAGAAAATTTAGTTACATCGTCACTAATATGAGATGCCAGGTACTTTACAACACTTTGTAAAAGTATTTGATTGGAGCCTAACAAAGTCTACATAAGATTGTGCAGGATGGCACCTGTTCAACTTTAACTCTCGCTGTTATTTAGCGAAGATGAACTGATATTCACTGAGCACGGTGGTCTTCACAGAGCTGCAGAAGTCATCACCAAGGCTTGAAGGGAATTCATGTACTCTACCATACAACACTGTGTTAATATATGCAGCCCAACACTCGACTGGCCATATACAAAGCCTGAGCCTGTTTATCGAATGAATTGAAAAAAAAAATAAGGGAAAAGCGAGGTACCAAAGAAACACATTATTTCCCCATAAAATATTCGTCACATGTACACTGGTATTGTCTCTTCTGCTTTTCCATATCACTTTCTTACTTCACAAAAGCACGTTGTTTCCTAGTTGCTCTAGTGTAAGCTTCGACAAGTCGAGAATCAACAAAACAGATTAACCTCAACATGAACGAGGTCACTATTTGGTTCTGCGAATGGCGAGATAACAGACAGACGTTCAGGAGTTTGATGGGTACCATTATGAGTGAGGACACAGAGTGGGGAGCGGAAACTAACACAAGCTCCCTGAGCACCATTATGAGCGAGGACACAGAGTGGGGAGCGGAGACTAAGACAACCTCTCTGAGCACCATTATGACCAAGGACACAGAGTGGGGAGCAGAGACTTAACACGAGCTCCCTGTGCAGCAGTTATACGAGACTGAGATGCCGTTTTTGATGATTCCAACCTTAGCTTGTTATGAATTAACCCACGAGGCTGTGCAGCAGTTAACAAGGTACGTCGATATTCAGTACCAATTTAACGAGCAATATGCTAACAACCGTGCAGAGATAAACCATACCAACCATGCCACGGGTGGGCTTTGAACTCTCGGTTTGACCGACTCCCTAACCGCGAGTTCAAGCGGTTTATTTGTAATTGAGTCATTACGATTTCGTGAGTCATAGTGTAGAGACAGTCTGGCCAAGGATTGCAAAGTATATGTCATCACTAAATGCCTCCCTAATACGTGCAAAAGGCATCCCTTGGCCAGCACTATTAAAAGCGTAACTCGGTACCATTATGTTGAAATTACAGCAGCCGTAACACAATATGGCAACAACATAAGAAAGAGTAAAATGCTTGGTGGCTAAAGCCCTCGCTTCACACGGCGAGTATCCTGGTTCGATTCCCGGCGAGGGTAGAAACATTGGGTGTGTTTCTTTACACCGGTTGTCTATGTTCACCCATCAGTAAAATAGGTACCTGGGTGTTAGTTTACTGGTGTGGGTCGCATCCTGGGACAAAACTGACCTAATTTGCCCGAAATGCTCTACATTAAAGAGGTGTTCTATGTAGCAGTATACCTTTGATGTCAGCTAGGCTTGTATACGGAAATATAAACACATATGCAGTTTAATGTGATCCTTTATTGACAACGTTTCGCCCACACAGTGGGTTTTTTCAAGTCACAAACAAATTTGTTTGTGAGGTAAGACACATATGCAACAGTTAGGTATCTTTATTTCGAAACGTTTCGCCTACACAGTAGGCTTCTTCAGTCGAGTACAGAAAAGTTGATAGAAGCAGAAGATACTTGAAGACGATGTAATCAGTCCATCACCCTTAAAGTTTTGAGGTGGTCAGTCCCTCAGTCTGGAGAAGAGCATTGTTCCATAGTATGAAACAATATACTATGGAACAATGCTCTTCTCCAGACTGAGGGACTGACCACCTCAAAACTTTAAGGGTGATGGACTGATTACATCGTCTTCAAGTATCTTCTGCTTCTATCAACTTTTCTGTACTCGACTGAAGAAGCCTACTGTGTAGGCGAAACGTTTCGAAATAAAGATACCTAACTGTTGCATATGTGTCTTACCTAACAACCTGTCGGTATTTTATACCATTTTAATGTTCAAATTTGTTTGTGACTTGAAAAAGCCCACTGTGTGGGCGAAACGTTGTCAATAAAGGATCACATTAAACTGCATATGTGTTTATATTTCCATTGTGTCGGTATTTTATACCGTTTATGTCCATAGGTCTGTATACCTTGTATATGTACTTGAAGAAATAAAGACATCGTATTTTTATTATTACAAGTACATGCACGAGGTATACAGATCATAGCTGACATCAATGACATACTACTGTTATGTTGAGCATCTAGGACAAATTAGGTTACTTTTGTCCCAGGATGCGACCCACACTTGTTCTATCTAGGCTGGAATATTGCTGCACACTAACAGCACCTTTCAAGGAAGGTGAAATTGCTGACCTAGAAAATGTACAGAGAACCTTCACGGCGCGCATAACGGAGATAAAACACCTCAATTACTGGGAGCGCTTGAGGTTCCTAAACCTGTATTCCCTGGAACGCAGGAGGGAGAGATACATGATTATATACACCTGGGAAATCCTAGAGGGACTAGTACCGAACTTGCACACGAAAATCACTCACTACGAAAGCAAAAGACTTGGCAGACGATGCAACATCCCCCCAATGAAAAGCAGGGGTGTCACTAGCACGTTAAGAGACCATACAATAAGTGTCAGGGGCCCAAGACTGTTCAACTGCCTCCCAGCACACATAAGGGGGATTACCAACAGACCCCTGGCAGTCTTCAAGCTGGCACTGGACAAGCACCTAAAGTCGGGTCCTGATCAGCAGGGCTGTGGCTCGTACGTTGGTTTGCGTGCAGCCAGCAGCAACAGCCTGGTTGATCAGGCTCTGATCCACCAAGAGGCCTGGTCACAGACCGGGCCGCGGGGGCGCTGACCCCCGGAACTCTCTCCAGGTAAACTCCAGGTAAACACCAGTCAACTAACACCCAGGTACCTTTTCTTACTGATGGGAAGCATAGACAACCAGTGTAAAGAAACACGCCCAATGTTTCTACCCTCGTTGAGAGTCGAACCCAGACCCTCGCCGTGTGAATCGAGAGCTTTAGCAGGGGATTAGATGAAAAGCTGTAAGCCTTCTCCCTGAAAGATGTACTCGCTACTCAAGGACACACGATGGTGTGGATGACTCAAGGCTAATTTCATTCTAGTCCCTGTATGGTGTACCAGTATTTTATATAATTGTGGCCACGAACGAGTGGTATTGATCAATAACACCACTGCACTAGCCAAGGACCGGCTTCACGAGTCAACCCCGGCTTTACCCTGGGACACCCTGAGGTAACTACTCAACCCCGGCTTTACCCTGGGACACCCAGAGGTAACTAGTCAACCCTGGCTTTACCCTGTAAGTAAGTAAGTAAGTTTATTCAGGTATACACAAATACAGTTACATAGAATTATCATATATAGCAGCATATGTGTAGAGAACCTAGGATAACCCAAAAAAGTCAGACAGAGTGACTTATTTCCATTGGGGTCCTTTTACCTTATTATTATAGTATAAAGGTTATAATATTTTCTTATTATTCTACAATGAAGATAACATCTTATTATCATACTAAAAAGACTATCTGCGACACCAAGGTCATTAAGACTATCTACAATACGAGGGTCATTACAAGGAATAAGGTAAAATTTACACGTATGTTAGCTAAAAAATAGAAAATCATTCCCCTCCCTTTCTGTAGCTACATTCATCAGACACCTTTTGGCACTCTTCTTGAACTGGTTCACGCTATGACTGGCTTTGACATGTGCGGGTAGTCTGTTCCATTCCTTTATTGCTGTACAATAAAAGTTGTTTGAAGCCTGGCCACTGACTGTGGGTACTACAAAGTTGTGCTCTCTCCCCCTAGTACTATGATTGCTTTGGTTCCCAGCCTTGACAAAATTGACAGCAAGATATTCTGGACATTGCTTGTGAGCAATTTTATAAACATGATTTAGCTTCAGTTGTTTTACTCTGTCTTCAACATTCAGCATATCCAACTGCTGTAAATCATCCTGGCCTACATGTTCTCTTGGTCCCAGCCCCAGGATGAATCTTACGATTTTGTTCTGGGTGATTTGCAGTCTATCTTTCAGTTTTTTTGTCAAGGCAGAGTACCAAGAAGAGCAAGCGTAATCCATATGGCATTGTATAAGGGCTAGACATAGAGTCCTGCGAGCCTCAGTAGGTAGACACTGTGCTTGTCTATACAGGAACTTCAGTCTGGCATTCGCTTTCTTTACTACACTGTTCCCTATCAATTCTCCTGACATGCATGGGTCAAAGGGGATTCCCAAATATTTTACTGATGAAACTGGAACACCTTGAGGTAACTAGTCAACCCTGGCTCTATCCTGGGACACCCAGAGGTAACTAGTCAACCCTGGCTTTACCCTGGGACACCCTGAGGTAACTAGTCAACCCTGGCTTTACCCTGGGACACCCAGAGGTAACTAGTCAACCCTGGCTTTACCCTGGAACACCTTGAGGTAACTAGTCAACCCTGGCTCTATCCTGGGACACCCAGAGGTAACTAGTCAACCCTGGCTTTACCCTGGAACACCTTGAGGTAACTAGTCAACCCTGGCTCTATCCTGGGACACCCAGAGGTAACTAGTCAACCCTGGCTTTACCCTGGAACACCTTGAGGTAACTAGTCAACCCTGGCTCTATCCTGGGACACCCAGAGGTAACTAATCAACCCCGGCTTTACCCTGGAACACCTTGAGGTAACTAATCAACCCTGGCTCTACCCTGGGACACCATGAGGAAGCTAGTCAACCCCGGCTTTACCCTGGGACACCCTGAGATAACTAGTCAACCCTGGCTTTACCCTGGGACACCCTGAGGTAACTAGTCAACCCTGGCTCTACCCTCGGACGCCCTGAGGTAACTAGTCAACCCTGGCTTTACCCTGGGACACCTTGAGGTAACTAGTCAACCCTGGCTTTACCCTGGGACACCTTGAGGTAACTAGTCAACCCTGGCTTTACCCTGGGACACCTTGAGGTAACTAGTCAACCCTGGCTCTACCCTGGAACACCCAGATGTAACTAGTCAACCCAGGCTCTACCCTGGGACACCCTGAGGTAACTAGTCAACCCCGGTTTTACACTGGGACACCCTGAGGCAACTAGTCAACCTTGGCTCTACCCTGGGACACCCTGAGGTAACTAGTCAACCCTGGTTCTACCCTGGGACACCCTGAGGTAACTAGTCAACCCTGGTTCTACCCTGGGACACCCTGAGGTAACTAGTCAACCCTCGTTCTACCCTGGGACACCCTGAAATAACTAGTCAACCCTGGTTCTACCCTGGGACACCCTGAGGTAACTAGTCAACCCTGGTTCTACCCTGGGACACCCTGAGGTAACTAGTCCTTCCTAAACAACACCACTACAATAGTTGGTCTTGAAATTGGACTAAATGTCTTCTCACAGAAAACGAGAATTATATGACCAACTGCAGTAAAACCAACATGTTTCTTAGTATCAGCTTGCATCTCTTACTGGTAGCACCTTCTGGTAGCATCTACTGGTAGCACCTTCTGGTAGCACCTACTAGTAGCGCCTACAGGTAGCACCTACTAGTAGCACCTACAGGTAGCACCTATTGGTAGCACCTACTGGTAGCACCTACTGGTAGCACCTACTGGTAGTACCTACTAGTAGCACCTTCTGGTAGCACCTACTGGTAGTACCTACTGGTAGCACCTACTGGTAGCACCTACTGGTAGTACCTACTAGTAGCACCTACAGGTAGCACCTATTGGTAGCACCTACTAGTAGGATCTATTGATAGCACCTACCGGTAGCACCTACTGGTAGCACCTACTGGCAGCTCCTACGTGTAGCTCCTTCTGGTAGCACCTACTGGTAGCACCTACTGGTAGCACCTACTGGTAGCACCTACTGATAGCACCTACTTACGTCAAGGTAAGCAGGTCTACTTAGGGCCTCATAAAAGAATTTTTTTTAATATTTGACACTGAGGAAATTTGGTGTTACAAGCAGTGAAGTGTGACGTAACACTGGTGTTACAAGCAGTGAAGTGTGACGTAACACTGGTGTTACAAGCAGTGAAGTGTGACGTAACACTGGTGTTACAAGCAGTGAAGTGTGACGTAACACTGGTGTTACAAGCAGTGAAGTGTGACGTAACACTGGTGTTACAAGCAGTGAAGTGTGACGTAACACTGGTGTTACAAGCAGTGAAGTGTGACGTAACACTGGTGTTACAAGCAGTGAAGTGTGACGTAACACTGGTGTTACAAGCAGTGAAGTGTGACGTAACACTGGTGTTACAAGCAGTGAAGTGTGACGTAACATTGGTGTTACAGGCAGGGAAATATATATCAAGCCATGTGGTGATCATTGCACGTGGATCACAAAGCCATGTGAATCAGCAAGTCACGTGATGTCTAAGCCATATGGCTAAGTTATAGAAACAGGGCAACTTCCTGAGGTGTGGAAGACGGCAAATGTAGTCCCAGTCTTCAAGAAAGGAGACGGGCAGGTGGCATTAATTAAACTACAAACCAGTGTCACTGACATGTATAGTATGCAAAGTCATGAAGAAGCTTATTAGGAGAAGAGTGCTGGAACACCTAGAAACGATTGAGC
Source organism: Cherax quadricarinatus (assembly GCF_026875155.1). Lineage (NCBI taxonomy): Eukaryota > Metazoa > Arthropoda > Malacostraca > Decapoda > Parastacidae > Cherax > Cherax quadricarinatus. The sequence goes on along the minus strand of NC_069466.1, from coordinate 1,736,223 downwards.
TTATAAACGATTACCAGCACAGTTTCAGGGAAGGGAAATCCTGTGTCAAAAACCTACTTGAGTTTTACGACAAGATGACAGAAGTAAGAGTGAGAGATTTAGCCACCCGGCCACTGGGTACCGTGGGCTGGGTAGACTTCACTTTCTAGACTGCAAGAAGGTCTTCGACACAGTTCCACACAAGAGATTAGTGCAAAAGCTAGAGGAGCAGGCGGGAATAACAGGAAAGGATCAAAGAATACTTGACAGAAGGAAAAACGGGTGACGAGGAGTTAGAGTGGGAGCCTGTAACGAGCGGAGTTTGACAATGTCAGTCTGTTTCTGGTTTATGTGAATAACGCTCGATCGCTACTGCACTCGGCTCACACTGAGGTCTCGATTTCGAAAAATATTAGAGACATGTTTCCATAAGACACCTGCTGTCCTTGTTCACCCATCAGTATGAAATAGGTACCTGGGTGTTAGTCGACTGGTGGCATCCTGGAGTTTACCTGGAGAGAGTTCCGGGGGTCAACGCCCCCGCGGCCCGGTCTGTGACCAGGCCTCCTGGTGGATCAGAGCCTGATCAACCAGGCTGTTGCTGCTGGCTGCACGCAAACCAACGTACGAGCCACAGCCCGGCTGATCAGGAACTGGTTTTAGGTGCTTGTCCAGTGCCAGCTTGAAGACTGCCAGGGGTCTGTTGGTAATCCCCCTTATGTGTTCTGGGAGGCAGTTGAACAGTCTCGGGCCCCTGACACTTATTGTATGGTCTCTTAACGTGCTAGTGACATCCCTGCTTTTCATTGGGGGGATGGTGCATCGTCTGCCAAGTCTTTTGCTTTCGTAGTGAGTGATTTTCGTGTGCAAGTTCGGTACTAGTCCCTCTAGAATTTTCCACGTGTATATAATCATGTATCTCTCCCTCCTGCGTTCCAGGGAATACAGGTTTAGGAACCTCAAGCACTCCCAGTAATTGAGGTGTTTTATCTCCGTAATGCGCGCCGTGAAAGTTCTCTGTACATTTTCTAGGTCGGCAATTTCACCTGCCTTGAAAGGTGCTGTTAGTGTGCAGCAATACTCCAGCCTAGATAGAACAAGTGACCTGAAGAGTGTCATCATGGGCTTGGCCTCTCTAGTTTTGAAGGTTCTCATTATCCATCCTGTCATTTTTCTAGCAGATGCGATTGATACAATGTTATGGTCCTTGAAGGTGAGATCCTCCGACATAATCACTCCCAGGTCTTTGACGTTGGTGTTTCGCTCTATTTTGTGGCCAGAATTTGTTTTGTACTCTGATGAAGATTTAATTTCCTCATGTTTACCATATCTGAGTAATTGAAATTTCTCATCGTTGAACTTCATATTGTTTTCTGCAGCCCACTGAAAGATTTGGTTGATGTCCGCCTGGAGCCTTGCAGTGTCTGCAATGGAAGACACTGTCATGCAGATTCGGGTGTCATCTGCAAAGGAAGACACGGTGCTGTGGCTGACATCCTTGTCTATGTCGGATATGAGGATGAGGAACAAGATAGGAGCGAGTACTGTGCCTTGTTGAACAGAGCTTTTCACCATAGCTGCCTCGGACTTTACTCTGATGACGACTACTCTCTGTGTTCTGTTAGTGAGGAAATTATAGATCCATCGACCGACTTTTCCTGTTATTCCTTTAGCACGCATTTTGTGCGCTATTACGCCATGGTCACACTTGTCGAAGGCTTTTGCAAAGTCTGTATATATTACATCTGCATTCTTTTTGTCTTCTAGTGCATTTAGGACCTTGTCGTAGTGATCCAATAGTTGAGACAGACAGGAGCGACCTGTCCTAAACCCATGTTGCCCTGGGTTGTGTAACTGATGGGTTTCTAGATGGGTGGTGATCTTGCTTCTTAGGACCCTTTCAAAGATTTTTATGATATAGGATGTTAGTGCTATTGGTCTGTAGTTCTTTGCTGTTGCTTTAGTGCCCCCTTCGTGGAGTTGGGCTATGTATGTTGTTTTTAGTAACTGTGGGACGACCCCCGTGTCCATGCTCCCTCTCCATAGGATGGAAAAGGCTCGTGATAGGGGCTTCTTGCAGTTCTTGATGAACACAGAGTTCCATGAGTCTGGCCCTGGGGCAGAGTGCATGGGCATGTCATTTATCGCCTGTTCGAAGTCATTTGGCGTCAGGATAACATCGGATAGGCTTGTGTTAATCAAATTTTGTGGCTCTCTCATAAAAAATTCATTTTGGTCTTCGACTCTCAGTCTGGTTAGCGGCTTGCTAAAAACTGAGTCATATTGAGACTTGAGTAGCTCACTCATTTCCTTGCTGTCATCTGTGTAGGACCCATCTTGTTTAAGTAGGGGCCCAATACTGGACGTTGTTCTCGATTTTGATTTGGCATAGGAGAAGAAATACTTTGGGTTTCTTTCGATTTCATTTATGGCTTTTAGTTCTTCCCGCGATTCCTGACTCCTAAAGGATTCTTTTAGCTTAAGTTCGATGCTTGCTATTTCTCTGACCAGTGTCTCCCTACACATTTCAGATATATTGACCTCTTTTAGCCGCTCTGTTATTCTTTTCCGTCGCCTGTAAAGGGAGCGCCTGTCTCTTTCTATTTTACATCTACTTATCCTCTTTCTTAGAGGAATAAGCCTTGTGCATACATCGAGTGCCACCGAGTTAATCTGTTCTAGGCATAAGTTGGGGTCTGTGTTGCTTAGTATATCTTCCCAGCTTATATCGGTTAGGACTTGATTTACTTGGTCCCACTTTATGTTTTTGTTATTGAAACTACTCAAGATGGCAAGGGTTACACCAATACATAAAGGTGGTGACCCTACAGACTTAAACAACTATAGGCCAATATCTAACTTACCTTTGCTATCCAAAATCTTTGAGAAACTCGTGTACAAGAGACTGTATTTATTTATAACGGCTCAAAACATACTCAACCCCTGCCAGTTTGGATTCAGGAAAAATAAAAGCACTAATGATGCAATCATAAAAATGCTAGATCTGCTTTACACAGCATTGGAAAATAAGGAATATCCACTAGGAATTTTTATTGACCTAAGAAAAGCTTTTGACACAGTAAACCACCAAATCCTACTCCACAAACTTGACCACTACGGTACAAGAGGCCATGCGCTTGCTTATTTCAAATCTTACATTACTAATAGGTATCAGTACGTCACCATTAAAGACACAGCATCAGCAACACGGCCACTTGATACTGGAGTTCCGCAGGGAAGTGTCCTTGGTCCCCTGCTCTTCCTCATATACATCAATGACCTTCCAAAAGTATCCCAACACCTGAAACCCATTCTCTTTGCTGATGACACGACTTATGTCATCTCTCACCCTAATCTTGCCACCCTCAACACCATTGTGAATGAGGAGCTGATTAAAATATCGACTTGGATGACAGCCAATAAACTTACGCTTAACAATGACAAAACTTACTATATTATGTTTGGTAGCAGAGCAGGAGATGCACAAATTAACATTAAGATTGACAACACTCTAATTACCAGAAATAATGGTGGAAAATTCCTAGGCCTATACCTTGACAACAACCTGAATTTCAGCACCCATATCCAGCATATAGCCAAAAAAGTATCCAAAACGGTTGGGATCCTCTCCAAGATACGATACTACGTGCCGCAAAATGCCCTTCTCACACTATACCACTCACATATTTATCCATACCTCACCTATGCTATTTGTGCTTGGGGATCAACTGCAGCAACACACCTAAAGCCAATAATAACCCAACAAAAAGCTGCAGTAAGAATAATCACTAAATCCCATCCCTGGCAGCACACCCCCCACTCTTCAAAGATCTAAACTTACTCCCCGTTCAGTACATCCACACTTACTACTGTGCAATCTATATCTACAGGGCCTTAAACTCTAATATCAACCTTGACCTAAAACGCTTTCTTGATAGTTGTGACAGAACCCACAGGCATAACACCAGACACAAACATCTCTACGACATTCCCGTGTCCGGCTAAACCTTTACAAAAATTCAATGTATGTCAAAGGCCCTAAAATCTGGAATACCCTACCTGAGAACTCTAGAACTGCAGACACATTCATCACCTTCAAAACTACCATTAGAAAACATCTTATCTCCCTGATACACCCCGTCAACTAACTACACGAATACCACCTGGTGGTTCACACTTACACTCGCTCACTCATTTGACCATAAACAGAAATATTAATCTCAGTCTTAAAATAATGAATCCTGTGATACTCCAATACTGAAACTATATACTGTGCCAAAACAAAAACATTCACATTGCTAAACTCATAAACTAGTATTTAGTCACTTAGCCATAATACCAACTTACCTCATAATTTGTAATATTTTACAATTAAGAATAAAACTAAGTATGCCCGAAATGCCTAGCCATGCTAAGCGTTCTAGTGGTACACTCTGTAATCACAATTTTACTACATGTAAACCAAACAATAACCAAATTTCTGTAAACTCAGCATTGTAATCCTTATAGAGAATAAACTTTGAATTGAATTTGAATTTAATTGAATTGGTGAATGCTCCCTCATGACTAGTCTCATTATGTCGGTCTGTGGCTCCACGCATACATGTCTGAACCTCAATTATGTTGTGATCTGAGTATATTGTTTTTGATATGGTGACATTTCTTATCAGATCATCATTGTTAGTGAAGATGAGGTCTAGTGTATTCTCCAGTCTAGTAGGCTCTATTATTTGCTGGTTTAAATTGAATTTTGTGCAGAGGTTTAACAGCTCGTGTGAGTGTGAGTTTTCATCAGAGCTGCCTCCTGGTGTTATTACTGCAACAATATTATTTGCTATATTCCTCCATTTTAGGTGCCTTAAGTTGAAATCCCCCAGGAGCAAGATATTGGGTGCAGGAGCTGGAAGATTTTCCAGACAGTGGTCAATTTTTAACAGCTGTTCCTGGAATTGCTGGGATATTGCATCCGGAGGCTTGTAGACTACCACAATGACTAGGTTTTGGTTCTCGACCTTTATTGCTAAAACTTCCATTACATCATTTGAGGCATTAAGCAGTTCTGTGCAAACAAGTGACTCTGCAATGTACAGGCCAACCCCCCCTTTTGCCTGTTCACTCTGTCACATCTGTATAGGTTGTAACCTGGGATCCATATTTCGTTGTCCAAGTGATCCTTTATGTGGGTCTCAGTGAAAGCCGCGAGCATTGCCTTTGCCTCTGCAAGCAGTCCACGGATGAAAGGTATTTTGTTGTTTGTTGCTGGCTTTAGACCCTGTATATTTGCAAAGAAGAATGTTATCGGACTGGTGGCATTGTTGGTACTGGGGGGGATTTTTTTTCCGGCATTAGTATCTGTATCTGTTGGTTTGGAGTGGAGGCCATCGACTGTGGTTCCACTCCAGGAATGACTGGATTTGGTGTACGATTTCTGCCATTTCCTGCCAGTTTTTTTTCCTTCCTTGCACTAAAAAACCTCTCCCTCTTGAGTGACTGTGGCTACCCAGGTTTTCCCATGGCCTGGATGTTTTGTATCTTTTTGTCCCCTTTAGATGGTAAGCCTGGCAATTTAAGTTATAGCACAGTCTTTCCTGTACTGAAGAGGTACACAGTTCAGGGTGAAAAAGCTTACAGGAAGGGAATTTTGCATTTTCCTGTTGTCATATGGGCATGACATTTTCTAGGGTGGTCATAGTTGCACGTCCCATCTGTTTTTCCAGATTTCCCTTGCCAGCATTATTATTACAATCAAGGGGGAAGCGCTAAACCCGGAGGATTATACAGCGCCTGGGGGGGATGTGGAAGGCATTCAGGCTTAATTTGGGGAACTGGAGCACAGATCCAATTCCCTAAATCAAGAGCCCCTCACCAACATCAAGGAACCTTCCTTGAGGGACCCCATGCCAACAGATACCAAGTGCATAGTATGCCTGGAGTTTACCTGGAGAGAGTTCCGGGGGTCAACGCCCCCGCGGCCCGGTCTGAGACCAGGCCTCCTGGTGGATCAGAGCCTGATCAACCAGGCTGTTGCTGCTGGCTGCACGCAAACCAACATACGAGCCACAGCCCGGCTGATCCGGAACTGACTTTAGGTGCTTGTCCAGTGCCAGCTTGAAGACTGCCAGGGGTCTGTTGGTAATCCCCCTTATGTGTGCTGGGAGGCAGTTGCACAGGCTTGGTTTCCGTTTGCCTTGGGTTTCTGTGACTGTATTCCCTGTTGGTGCATGTTTCCCTGTCTTACTTCTATCCTCCCTAGCACCAACAATGGAGCTCCCACCAGTTGTTTTTGGTAATATATCCTCACTATTGCTAGTGGAGTCCTCTTGTTTGCTATTTCCTGCGGTATTTCTAGTTTGCAATATTGGTTATATCTTATCTTTGACTACACTTGTTTCCCTACTATGGCTCCTGTCCCCTATGAGGTCATTTATATGTATTCCTTCCTGCGTATAATTCCCGACTACCTGGACAAAAACTCCAGCTTCACCATTACTGTCTCCCAGGACAGCATCTCCAGCTTCACCATTACTGTCTCCCAGGACAGCACCCCCAGCTTCACCATTACTGTCTCCCAGGACAGCACTATCAGCCCCACATTTACTGACTACCAGGACATCACCTCCAGCCTTACAGTTTCTGACTACATGGCCAGTATCAAGGGCAGTACCATTCAGCCCAGACTTTTTATGTTCCCATCTGTTGTAGAAAGCTTCCAGGTTTTCTATGAAAGCAGCTTTGATGTTGTCCTCTTTTAATACCCTTGTGATTTTAGTCCACAGATTTTCCTCATTTGGGCATACCCAAAAACACTTCCCTGTTTTAACACTGCTTGTAGCTAGTTCTTGGATATCTGCACAAGGGGCGTGACACAATTTCCACAAAAATGACAATTTACCCCATGTGGAAGCCCGTTTGTTTGACTGACCACAGGCTACACACAGCTTCATAATAATTTGAATGGTTGATTTACTGCAATTCTACTAGCAACCTCTTGAATATTCTATTAATAACCTCCTTAAATGAAGCTCTAGCTATTTGTATTTCTGTTTCTAACTGTTTTTGTATATTGGACAGCTTACCGTGCACGTTCCTGATTTATATTTAATGTTTGTGTTTATAAGGGCGCCTACAACCCCATCCGTTTACAGTCTGCTTTATTGTCCAACGAAACAGTTTGAAACCAGTCAAGGGTTCGGACCAGTCAAGGGTTCGGACCAGTCGATCTGATCTGATCAGTGGGTCACTTATTTAAAACATACTGGTCGGTGATTTGAGCTAACACATGAAGGATCTACTGGATATTATCTACCCGAGTAATATGTGATTTGATTGATACAAAAGTATAACTTGCGTGTTGAAGAAACCGGTGACTGCTGGCAACTCCTACAATGACAAACGGTCGACCTCAACCCTTGTTTATCAATCGCTGTATCTAGCTTTTCTATTTTTTTCCGTCTCCACCACAATAAATGCTATATTATCACTATAGTTGACTGGTGGAAATTTTGGAGGAAGGACGCTTTTTCTGTAGTAATAATTGCTTCTCGTTGTGTATATTGTGAGCGCTGGTAACTACAGGTTATATGAAATTGCCAGTATACGTCTGGTATTTCAAGAAAAAAGAAACTAATGAAAGTCACTCCACTCCACTAAGTACCATTATAATACTGGTTAGTTGCTACTACAGCACTGTATTCTGCTATTTACTGGTATCACTAGATTATATGCGAGTACACTAGCAGGCCAGGAAGATTATTAAAACAGCTGACCTGTGGTAAGTTTCTGGCGACTTCTGGCACCTGCCTCTATAGGCTTATCACTTCATTTACAAATTCACCTGTTTTCAAATGACACTTTAGGGACATGATAACGACATATACAATACTGAGAGGAATTAACAGGATAGATAGGGACAAGATGTTTCCGAGAAGGGACACAGCAACAAGAGGTCACAAATGGAAGTTGAAGACTCAGATGAGTCATAGGGATGTTAGGAAGTACTTCTTCAGTCATAGAGCTGTCACGAAGTGGAACAGTCTTGTGAGTGATGTAGTGGAGGCAGGGTCCATACATTGTTTTAAGAAGAGGTTTGATGAAGCTAATGGAGCAGTGAGAGAGCGGACCTAGTAGCAAACAGCGAAGAGGCGGGGCCAGGAGCTATCTCGGCAACTGCTACTATAAACAGATGATTAAAAATAAACGAGTACACACACACACACACACACACACACACACACACACACACACACACACAACACACAGTTCGTACTTTCCTGTTGTCTCACTAATTGTGGGTTTCTTTTTCCTGTTGCCTGTGTTCACGACCAAACGTCGACGTCACCACACAACACCTCACATCACCACGATGTCAACAACAGTGTTGCTTTGCAATTTCATAGTAAGTAATTTAAAGTGTTTTCAGTAATGTCTAGAACGATTGAAAGAAGAATGTTGTATGTGTTCCGTAATGTTAATTAAGTCACATGTTAAATTGCTCGCAGTGTTCCATTACCACTTGTTCGTAGATACCTTAGTGTTCTCGCATGTTTGTAAATACGTTAGTGTTCTCGCATGTTTGTAAATACGTTAGTGTTCTCGCATGTTTGTAAATACCTTAGTGTTCTCGCATGTTTGTAAATACCTTAGTGTTCTCGCATATTTGTAAATACGTTAGTGTTCTCGCATGTTTGTAAATACGTTAGTGTTCTCGCATGTTTGTAAACACCTTAGTGTTCTCGCATGTTTGTAAATACGTTAGTGTTCTCGCATGTTTGTAAATACGTTAGTGTTCTCGCATGTTTGTAAATACGTTAGTGTTCTCGCATGTTTGTAAATACCTTAGTGTTCTCGCATGTTTGTAAATACGTTAGTGTTCTCGCATGTTTGTAAATACGTTAGTGTTCTCGCATGTTTGTAAATACGTTAGTGTTCTCGCATGTTTGTAAATACGTTAGTGTTCTCGCATGTTTGTAAATACGTTAGTGTTCTCGCATGTTTGTAAATACGTTAGTGTTCTCGCATGTTTGTAAATACGTTAGTGTTCTCGCATGTTTGTATAATACGTTAGTGTTCTCGCATGTTGTAAATACATTAGTGTTCTCGCATGTTTGTAAATACGTTAGTGTTCTCGCATGTTTGTAAATACGTTAGTTTTCTCGCATGTTTGTAAATACGTTAGTGTTCTCGCATGTTTGTAAATACGTTAGTGTTCTCGCATGTTTGTAAATACGTTAGTGTTCTCGCATGTTTGTAAATACGTTAGTGTTCTCGCATGTTTGTAAATACCTTAGTGTTCTCGCATGTTTTGTAAATACGTTAGTGTTCTCGCATGTTTGTAAATACGTTAGTGTTCTCGCATGTTTGTAAATACGTTAGTGTTCTCGCATGTTTGTAAATACGTTAGTGTTCTCGCATGTTTGTAAATACGTTAGTGTTCTCGCATGTTTGTAAATACGTTAGTGTTCTCGCATGTTTGTAAATACATTAGTGTTCTCGCATGTTTGTAAATACGTTAGTGTTCTCGCATGTTTGTAAATACGTTAGTGTTCTCGCATGTTTGTAAATACGTTAGTGTTCTTGCATGTTTGTAAATACGTTAGTGTTCTCGCATGTTTGTAAATACGTTAGTGTTCTCGCATGTTTGTAAATACGTTAGTGTTCTCGCATGTTTGTAAATACGTTGGTTCTCGCATGTTTGTAAATACGTTAGTGTTCTGCATGTTTGTAAATTCGTTATGTTCTCGCATGTTTGTAAATTCGTTAGTGTTCTCGCATGTTTGTAAATACGTTAGTGTTCTCGCATGTTTGTAAATACGTTAGTGTTCTCGCATGTTTGTAAATACGTTAGTGTTCTCGCGTGTTTGTAAATACGTTAGTGATCTCGCGTGTTTGTAAATACGTTAGTGATCTCGCGTGTTTGTAAATACGTTAGTGTTCTCGCATGTTTGTAAATACGTTAGTGTTCTCGCATGTTTGTAAATACGTTAGTGTTCTCGCATGTTTTGTAAATACGTTAGTGTTTCGCATGTTTGTAAATACGTTTAGTGTTCTCGCATGTTTGTAAATACGTTAGAGTTCTCGCATGTTTGTAAATACGTTAGAGTTCTCGCATGTTTGTAAATACGTTAGAGTTCTCGCATGTTTGTAAATACGTTAGTGTTCTCGCATGTTTGTAAATACCTTAGTGTTCTCGCATGTTTGTAAATACGTTAGTGTTCTCGCATGTTTGTAAATACGTTAGTGTTCTCGCATGTTTGTAAATACGTTAGTGTTCTCGCGTGTTTGTAAATACGTTAGTGTTCTCGCAGGTTTGTAAATACGTTAGTGTTCTCGCGTGTTTGTAAATACGTTAGTGTTCTCGCGTGTTTGTAAATACGTTAGTGTTCTAGCATGTTTGTAAATACGTTAGTGTTCTCGCATGTTTGTAAATACGTTAGTGTTCTCGCATGTTTGTAAATACGTTAGTGTTCTCCCATGTTTGTAAATACGTTAGTGTTCTCGCATGTTTGTAAATACGTTAGTGTTCTCGCGTGTTTGTAAGTACGTTAGTGTTCTCGCGTGTTTGTAAATACGTTAGTGTTCTCGCGCGTTTGTAAATACGTTAGTGTTCTCGCGTGTTTGTAAATACGTTAGTGTTCTCGCATGTTTGTAAATACGTTAGTGTTCTCGCATGTTTGTAAATACGTTAGTGTTCTCGCGTGTTTGTAAATACGTTAGTGTTCTCGCGTGTTTGTAAATACGTTAGTGTTCTCGCGTATTTGTAAATACGTTAGTGTTCTCGCGTGTTTGTAAATACGTTAGTGTTCTCGCGTGTTTGTAAATACGTTAGTGTTCTCGCGCGTTTGTAAATACGTTAGTGTTCTCGCATGTTTGTAAATACGTTAGTGTTCTCGCATGTTTGTAAATACGTTAGTGTTCTCGCGTGTTTGTAAATACGTTAGTGATCTCGCATGTTTGTAAATACGTTAGTGTTCTCGCGTGTTTGTAAATACGTTAGTGTTCTCGCATGTTTGTAAATACGTTAGTGTTCTCGCATGTTTGTAAATACGTTAGTGTTCTCGCGTGAAACTCATTATCAAGGAATTACATAGTTCCTTGATAATGTGAGAAGCCACGAAAGCGCTTGGAATTTCACTGTTCTTCCAGAGTGGTTTGTTTTGCATATTCTAAAACACTGTTTACTGTGATCTTATTGCATATATATATATATATATATATATATATATATATATATATATATATATATATATATATATAATATATATATATATATATATATTATATATATATAATATGAATACTGAGTATTTTATCATAAATTAAGTTCACATAAATTGTTTTATTAGTTTTCAGATCTTTTATTCAAAATAAAATTTAATGTATAATATATTCTGCAGACATAAAGACTAAAATCCATTAGATATATATTATATATATTATATTATATTTCTCAATGAATGAATATGTGTATGTGTACTCATTTGTGGTTGCATGGGTCGAGTCACAGCTCCTGGCCCTGCCTCTTCACTGGTCGTTACCAGGTTATTCTTCCTGCTCCATGAGCTTTATCATGCCTGTTCTTAAAGCTATGTATGGTTCCTGCCTCCACTACATCACTTTTGAGATTATTTCACTTCCTGACAACTCTGTGACTGAAGAAATACTTCCTAACATCCCAGTGATTCATCTGAGTCTTTAACATCCAATTGTAACCATTTGTTTGTTACAACAATCGTCTTTTTAAACTTCTCCAAAGCATGGTAGAGAGTTAAGGTAGTTTATTCTCGTTTAACAGATGACCTGTTTACGGTTTACTAACAATAAATTGTAATAATAATTAGGGATTGCAAAACAAATAATTAATATTTAAAAATCGTTACTAATAAAGTTTAACTGAATATTTACTTATATAATGTTAGGACATTGCCATCAAATGAAGAGTCTAACTACTACATTCCACTTAGTACGTACATTATGGCCTCATCGACACCATGCTCAGCCCTTCTAGGGTCGGGTAGGTGCCTGAGCCCGAGCCTTTACCTCATAAGACTGTCATTCCCATTTGCCCCCTTGGGGCGGGGATGGCAGACCAGAGAGGCCTAGCTTGTGGCTAGGCCTGGGGACAGTTGGTCCTAAAGATGACGAGGTACTTGTGCCTCCTCCCATTGGAGACTTAGGTCTCAGACACTCCGTAAAGAGGGAGCCAAGACCGGGCCACCACTTGGAAAAGGCCCGGGTCGGGAGAATACCGGCTAATCTTTAACTAACTAACTAACTAACATTATGGCCTGGGGACAGTTGGTCCCAAAGATGAGGGGGAACTTGTGCCTCCTCCCATGGGAGACTTAGGTCTCAGACACTCCCTAGACAGGGAGCCAAGACCGGGCCACCACTTGGAAAAGACCCGAGCCGGGAGAATACCGGCGAATAAATAATAAAAAAAAAACATTGTGTATATAACTTCATTAACTATAAAGATGAAGTTCAACCAGCAGATTAATATAGATAAATAAACCTAATAACATCCGACTTTGTACTATCTTCACCAATTATATCAACCACAAGGTAGCCTACAATGGTTACTAAGACTTATCTACAAGGTAGCCTACAATGGTTACTAAGACTTATCTACAAGGTAGCCTACAATGGTTACTAAGACTTATCTACAAGGTAGCCTACAATGGTTACTAAGACTTATCTACAAGGTAGCCTACAATGGTTACTAAGACTTATCTACAAGGTAGCCTACAATGGTTACTAAGACTTATCTACAAGGTAGCCTACAATGGTTACTAAGACTTATCTACAAGGTAGCCTACAATGGTTACTAAGACTTATCTACAACGTAGCCTACAATGGTTACTAAGACTCATCTACAAGGTAGCCTACAATGGTTACTAAGACTCATCTACAAGGTAGCCTACAATGGTTACTAAGACTTATCTACAAGGTAGCCTACAATGGTTACTAAGACTCATCTACAAGGTAGCCTACAATGGTTACTAAGACTCATCTACAAGGTAGCCTACAATGGTTACTAAGACTTATCTACAAGGTAGCCTACAATGGTTACTAAGACTCATCTACAAGGTAGCCTACAATGGTTACTAAGACTTATCTACAAGGTAGCCTACAATGGTTACTAAGACTCATCTACAAGGTAGCCTACATGGTTACTAAGACTCATCTACAAGGTAGCCTACAATGGTTACTAAGACTCATCTACAAGGTAGCCTACAATGGTTACTAAGACTTATCTACAAGGTAGCCTACAATGGTTACTAAGACTCATCTACAAGGTAGCCTACAATGGTTACTAAGACTCATCTACAAGGTAGCCTACAATGGTTACTAAGACTTATCTACAAGGTAGCCTACAATGGTTACTAAGACTTATCTACAAGGTAGCCTACAATGGTTACTAAGACTCATCTACAAGGTAGCCTACAATGGTTACTAAGACTCATCTACAAGGTAGATTACAATGGTTACTAAGACTTATCTACAAGGTAGCCTACAATGGTTACTAAGACTCATCTATAAGGTAGCCTACAATGGTTACTAAGACTCATCTACAAGGTAGCCTACAATGGTTACTAAGACTTATCTATAAGGTAGCCTACAATGGTTACTAAGACTCATCTACAAGGTAGCCTACAATGGTTACTAAGACTCATCTATAAGGTAGCCTACAATGGTTACTAAGACTCATCTATAAGGTAGCCTACAATGGTTACTAAGACTCATCTATAAGGTAGCCTACAATGGTTACTAAGACTTATCTACAAGGTAGCCTACAATGGTTACTAAGACTTATCTACAAGGTAGCCTACAATGGTTACTAAGACTTATCTACAAGGTAGCCTACAATGGTTACTAAGACTTATCTACAAGGTAGCCTACAATGGTTACTAAGACTTATCTACAAGGTAGCCTACAATGGTTACTAAGACTTATCTACAAGGTAGCCTACAATGGTTACTAAGACTCATCTACAACGTAGCCTACAATGGTTACTAGGACTCATCTACAAGGTAGCCTACAATGGTTACTAAGACTTATCTACAAGGTAGCCTACAATGGTTACTAAGACTCATCTACAAGGTAGCCTACAATGGTTACTAAGACTCATCTACAAGGTAGCCTACAATTGTTACTAAGACTCATCTACAAGGTAGCCTACAATGGTTACTAAGACTCATCTACAAGGTAGCCTACAATGGTTACTAAGACTCATCTACAAGGTAGCCTACAATAATTACTAAGACTCATCTACAAGGAAGCCTACAATGGTTACTAAGACTTATCTACAAGGTAGCCTACAATGGTTACTAAGACTCATCTATAAGGTAGCCTACAATGGTTACTAAGACTCATCTACAAGGTAGCCTACAATGGTTACTAAGACTTATCTATAAGGTAGCCTACAATGGTTACTAAGACTCATCTACAAGGTAGCCTACAATGGTTACTAAGACTCATCTATAAGGTAGCCTACAATGGTTACTAAGACTCATCTATAAAGTAGCCTACAATGGTTACTAAGACTCATCTATAAGGTAGCCTACAATGGTTACTAAGACTCATCTACAAGGTAGCCTACAATGGTTACTAAGACTCATCTATAAGGTAGCCTACAATGGTTACTAAGACTCATCTATAAGGTAGCCTACAATGGTTACTAAGACTCATCTATAAGGTAGCCTACAATGGTTACTAAGACTCATCTACAAGGTAGCCTACAATGGTTACTAAGAGTCATCTATAAGGTAGCCTACAATGGTTACTAAGACTCATCTACAAGGTAGCCTACAATGGTTACTAAGACTTATCTACAAGGTAGCCTACAATGGTTACTAAGACTCATCTATAAGGTAGCCTACAATGGTTACTAAGACTCATCTAAAAGGTAGCCTACAATGGTTACTAAGACTTATCTACAAGGTAGCCTACAATGAACCATACCCCCGGCCGGGATTGAACCCGCGGTCATAGAGTCTCAAAACTCCAGCCCGTCGCGCTAGCCACTAGACCAGCTAGCCACAATAAGATTCATCCAACTAGGTATATTTCTACACCATAGGAAAGTTAGCACAGGCACCTCTGTGACCACAAATGCAAGTTTTTACAGACGAATCTCCAGCCAGCGTGGCCGTGACGAACTCTAGCTCAAGTCCCTTCACTGCCGTCAACATGACTTAAGAAATCGTAATGACACGATTGCAAATAAACCATACCCCCGGCCGGGATTGAACCCGCGGTCATAGAGTCTCAAAACTCCAGCCCGTCGCGCTAGCCACTAGACCAGCTAGCCACAATAAGATTCATCCAACTAGGTATATTTCTACACCATAGGAAAGTTAGCACAGGCACCTCTGTGACCACAAATGCAAGTTTTTACAGACGAATCTCCAGCCAGCGTGGCCGTGACGAACTCTAGCTCAAGTCCCTTCACTGCCGTCAACATGACTTAAGAAATCGTAATGACACGATTGCAAATAAACCATACCCCCGGCCGGGGATGAATCTTATTGTGGCTAGCTGGTCTAGTGGCTAGCGCGACGGGCTGGAGTTTTGAGACTCTATGACCGCGGGTTCAATCCCGGCCGGGGGTATGGTTTATTTGCAATCGTGTCATTACGATTTCTTAAGTCATGTTGACGGCAGTGAAGGGACTTGAGCTAGAGTTCGTCACGGCCAAGCTGGCTGGAGATTCGTCTGTAAAAACTTGCATTTGTGGTCACAGAGGTGCCTGTGCTAACTTTCCTATGGTGTAGAAATATACCTAGTTGGATGAATCTTATTGTGGCTAGCTGGTCTAGTGGCTAGCGCGACGGGCTGGAGTTTTGAGACTCTATGACCGCGGGTTCAATCCCGGCCGGGGGTATGGTTTATTTGCAATCGTGTCATTACGATTTCTTAAGTCATGTTGACGGCAGTGAAGGGACTTGAGCTAGAGTTCGTCACGGCCACGCTGGCTGGAGATTCGTCTGTAAAAACTTGCATTTGTGGTCACAGAGGTGCCTGTGCTAACTTTCCTATGGTGTAGAAATATACCTAGTTGGATGAATCTTATTGTGGCTAGCTGGTCTAGTGGCTAGCGCGACGGGCTGGAGTTTTGAGACTCTATGACCGCGGGTTCAATCCCCGGGCCGGGGGTATGGTTTATTTGCAATCGTGTCATTACGATTTCTTAAGTCATGTTGACGGCAGTGAAGGGACTTGAGCTAGAGTTCGTCACGGCCACGCTGGCTGGAGAATTCGTCTGTAAAAACTTG
>NC_069466.1:1672161-1719470 GCF_026875155.1 Cherax quadricarinatus | reverse complement strand
ACTTTAAAAGGGTTCAGTTTTTCAGTATTTATTTGGTTTTGGGTGAGTAAGTGATCTTTGAGAAGAGACTTGAATTTATAAACGGGTAGTGTTTCTTTTATATTTACAGGTAATGAATTCCAGATTTTAGGGCCTTTTATGTGCATTGAGTTTTTGCATAGTGTGAGATGGACACGAGGAACATCAAAGAGTGATCTGTGCCTTGTTTTTATGGTCAGGGTGTTCTGTTGGGGTTTGGGCCAAGGAGATGTTTGAGGGAGGGTTAATATCGAGTTAAGTGTTCTATGTATGTAATAGGTGCAGTAATAAGTATGGATGTTTTGTATGGTGAGTAGGTTTAGTGAATTGAATATTGGTGGAGTGTGCTGCCTGTAGTGAGAATTTGTTATCATTCTAACTGCAGCCTTTTGTTGGGTAATTTAGTGGTCTGAGATGGTTAATTGTTGTTGAGCCCCATGCACAAATTCCATAGGTGATATAGGGGTAAATAAGAGAGTGATGTAGGGCCAGGAGGGCTGACTGTGGAACATAGTACCGTATCTTCGATAGTATGCCTACAGTCTTGGAAATTTTCTTAGAAATTTGTTGTATATGTGTATGAAATTTGAGTCTATTATCAAGGTGGATTCCTAAGAATTTTCCCTCTGTTAGCTTTGTGATAGGTGATCCGTTTATCATTATGTTAAGAGGGACATCTGTAGCTCTGTTACCAAACTGAATGAAGTAGGTTTTGTCAATGTTTAGTGTAAGTTTGTTAGTCCTCATCCAGGTAGATATTTTCTGTAATTCGGTATTTACAGTATTGGCTAGCGTGACTGGGCTCGGGTGAGAGAAGACGTATGTAGTGTCATCTGCAAATAGTGTGGGTTTGAGTAATTGCGAAGCATTTGGAAGGTCATTTATGTATAGGAGAAAGAGAAGAGGGCCAAGGACACTTCCCTGTGGGACACCAACTGTAATTGGTTGCGCAGAAGAGTTTGCCTCATTTGCATACACATATTGGCTTCTGTTGCTGAGGTATGACTTGAGGTAGTTGAGGGAGTGCCCTCTTATACCATAGTGTGACAATTTTATGTGGAGCAAGTCATGGTCAACTGTATCAAAAGCTTTACGTAAGTCAATGAAGATCCCCAGTGGGACTTCTTTTTTCTCTATTGCAGTGTATATATGTTCTAGCATGTGTATAATAGCCTCATTAGTATTTTTATTAGGCCTGAATCCAAATTGGCAAGGGTTGAGTATGTTTTGGGAGATAAGGTAGGAGTAGATTCGTTTATGAATTAATTTTTCGAAGATTTTTGAGAGAGGGTGTAATTGGGATATTGGCCTTAGTTATTAAAACTCTGTTTGGTCTCCTCCTTTGGGACGGGGTCCCCCTTGCTATTTTGAGTACGTAGGAAGGTGGGGGATTAATGGATTTGTTAAAATTTGCAATGATTGGTGATAGAAATTGGACACTTTTTTTATAAAAAGGGGTGGTAAGGTATTTAAATTTCCTGCCTTGTTTTTTAGTGCGTGAAAATAAGGGAGACTTCGATGGGTTACGGAGCTAGGAACAGTGTGTTGGGGTAGTTCCCGGGGGGTATCTTTTGGGGGGTATCTGAGCTTGGGGATTTTAGGAAAGGTTTTGTCCTATAGTGGAGAAAAAATATTGGTCTTTTGTGTTTCTTTTGGGGGGGAGTTGGGGTTCTTTCTGATTTTGGCAAATTTTTTATTTTCGCTATTCGTGATTCATTTTTGTTCTAGTTTTTCTGAAGATTTTTCCCCAGGTTTTTTTTAACACCTTGAAAGTTGGATAATCTGTTCTCATAATACTTTTTTTTTTTTGCCCTTCTTATAGGCTGGTTGGTTTGACGATAACGTTTGTTTGTCTCTGGTTTGTGACCCATTCTGTACTTTTTTTCTATGGTTTTTTGTTTTTAGGATTTGAAATGCGGGGTTTACCAGGACTTTTCGTCTCTTAGCTGTCATCTGTTTATTTTTTTAGGGCATGCTTGTTTAGAGTATTTTTTTTCCTTATTTAAAAAAATTATTAAATTTTCATCAATACTGTAAAATTTCTAGCTAGTGGCCAACTGTTTGCTACTGCTGTTGTAAATTTATTATGGCGCCTTTATTGTGAAGTTGAAGGTGATTTAATGTCTTGGGAGTTTCCCAAGAGTTTTTTATGAGGAAATAGGGTAGTGGCTGGGGTTTGTCTTAATTATCCCTGTTTTTAAAGGGGATATGATGTTGGTCCAGATGTGGTTAAGTAGGGAAACACAGTCTCTTAACTTTGTATTTTTGTTATGTTGGTAGAAAACAGTTACCATTGTGTTTGTGAATTCAGAAACGTGGGGTCCTGGTCTTGCAGGAGTTTTATATTGAAGTCCCTAGATAGTAAGTGATCTTGTTCATGCGTGCATCATTATCATATTTCCTGGGGTTTGACAAAATTTGGCAAATGTTTACTGGGAACTCTGTAAGTTACAATGTGAGAGGTTTTTTGTAGGATTTGGATTTAAAATTTAGCTATTATATATCCCCATGTTCACCCCTTGTGCAAGTATTAGTGATACATTCTATTTGGTCTGATAGTATATACTTGCCCACCCCCTTTTTGGTCTGGCCTACAGTTGTTTTGGCTGTGAAACCCGGAATGGCATAGACACTGTACTATCAGGCTTTAGCCATTTTTTCAGTTAGTGTAATGAGGACATATTGGCATGAAGGAATTTAAATGCTATGGGGTCATCGAATGCTTGCTTAAAGATCTGAATTTTTGTTTTTAAAGAAGTTTATGTTGTTTTTTGGGCACTGAGAAGGCCTTTGATTGTTCTGCTGTTAGTAATTACAGTAACCCGTTTGATTCTTTTAAATCATTAAATAAGGGGTTTGGGAATTCAGGATAAATGTTTGTAATCAAAAATTTTGTATGAATCTATAGTTAGAATTAAGATAAAAAAAAAAAGGTTTTAAAAAAATAGCACCTAAATTATTTAAAAAATGAAAAATAATAGCTAAGGTAGTTTTTTTTTTTTTTTTTTAAGCTAAAATAAAGGAGCAAAAAAAAAAAAAGGGACTAAACAAATAAAGTGATGATAAAAAATAAGGGAGCTTGGAATATATATGGGTATACTAAAAAAGGTAATTTTTTAAAGTTAGAATTAAGTAAAAAATTATAATATAAAGGGACTAATATGGGTTGTGGTAAACAAAAAGTGGTAACAAAAAAATAGCTTTGGAATATAATGGAAAAATTTGAACTTATTCTACTTAGCACCTAGAATACCCCTTGATTATTTTAACAATTTGTATATAAACAGGGATTTAATAAAGCAAAAATAAAGGAAAAATATATAAGGGACTAAAATTAAGTAAGGAAAAAAATTTAAAAGGGGACAGATGGTAGGTTTATAATATAAAAATACAATTTGAAAGGGTACTTGAAATTTGCATTAGAGTTGGATAGGTTGTTGCAAATCAAGATTAAAACATTTTAAATTGACAAAAAAAAATTCAAATTAAATACCAAAAGAATAATATAAAAAACTAACAAGGGTAAGTTTTGGGTTATAATATGAAGTAAGATTAGACAGGTACCCGGGTACACGGGTTCAAGGATAATAAAAAGGGTTGGGGGGTTGAATAACAAACTTAAAATTTTGGCAACAAAATTTTTTTGGGAAGTATAAGAAAAGTTTAATGTACAAAAGAAAAATTGACGGGGGTATAAATAGGTTTTAAAAAAATTTTAGTAAGTAAAAAATGATTAAAAAAAAGTAAAAAAGTAATGTTTTTTCATTAAATTGCATGGTATTTTACTTGGGTTATATGGCAGTCAAGGAAATTTAAAGGGAAAAATCTTAAGAAGAAAATTTGGGTTTTAAAAACAGGTAAAGGAATTAACAAGAAATGGTTATTAAATGTCAAAAATGTTAAGAGTAAATTAAATTTTAGTAAAAATGAAAATTTTTTAATTTTAGAAAGTAAAAACAATTGATATTTTTTAAAAAAAATGAGGTAGTAAATGGACAGAAAAAGTATCAATTCAGCAAATGTTTAAGGAATAATATAAAAACAAAACACAAAAGGGTGACTTATGCTTACTAGTAAAATCACAAAATAAGTTGATTATTTAATTACAAGAGATTGCAAAATGAAATTTAAACAATAATGGAGCAAAAAACATACACTACGTAGGCTTTTAATTGGACTTGTTTTTTTATTCCTGAAAGATTATTCCCTGAGAAATCTGATAGATCATTCTCATTTTGTTGTTGTTCAGTTGCCACATTTTTTTCCTAAAAAGAATTTTCCCCACCCCGGTGAAAGCTTTGGTGTATTTGTCATTATTCCCCCGTTTAATTTTTCTGACTCTATACAGGAGGTTCTAAACTTTTTTTTGGTAAACACTCGTTTAGAAACCTCTTCTTTATTTTAATAGATGCAATAATTAAGTCTTTTTTCCTGTCATGGAGTGGAACTAACAAACACTTTTTCTACCATGGGACCCTAGAAAACCTGCTTCTTTTATTTCAGACTCGGGTACAATAACACTTTTTTGGCCCTTTTATGATCTGCGGTAATTTCTTTACTGTTTTTTGGTTCAATAGGGAAAAAAATGACTGTTAACTATTACTGCGTCCGATATTTTTATCTTGTTCATTTTATTTTCTTGGAGAGAAAGTAGTCACTAAAACTGGTTATCTAAGTTGTTTTTCCATTCTTTTACTGTTCTTCAACCTTTGTATTAAGGAATTATTTTTTGGGTAGGGTATCTAACTGTTGGATGGCCCCTTCACAGTTAGTCTTTCCCTGGTGTTGTTAACTTTTGTTCAAGACGAGGATTTTTTCTCGAGTTTGTCATCCGGGTGTCATGTTTTTTTTAGCGTCTCTCGAAATTCAAATTTTCAATAGCTAATTTGGAGATGCTGTCTTTAGGGTATCTGGATCGTTGGTCTACGAAGACTATTGGTAGGTTAATGGGGGAAGAGGGGGGGAGAGGGCTGGTGGCACCATGTTTGTTGTTATTTTGTGGTGTCCCTTGATGGTGGTGAGTGGGGTGTTGCGGGGCCGGGCGTCCTCCTGGCTACTCTTGTTGAATATTTGATTTTTCGCGTTTCTTGTTGGCCTTGGTGCGTTTCCTTTTAGATTGCGCCCAAAAAATTTTATCCGATCGCCGGATCCCCCATTGCCTTCGCTACTATGTACGCTCTCATGATCTCTGAAATCCTTCCATTTATAGAACGGTACTGATTTTAGTAGACATTTTTTTATTTTTCGCCCCCCCTGTTTACCCACCTTCCCTTTTCTTTGCCTTATTCGCTCTTGTTTCTCTTCAATTAGCCTTTCTATTTCATGTAGACTCATTTTTTTCCCTACCCCCCTGGGGAAGTTCCGCTGTTCGAGTCTGTTTTTTCTACTCCCTTGCTCGAAACCCAACTGTCTAGGTGTTCCCCGCTCTTTTTTTCTTACCACTCCGCTCCATTCTCATGCCATTGCTGTGTACCATATGCTCTAAGTCTTCTGACAGCATGGGTTTTCGCAGCAGTGTTTCCGGGGCAGCGTCGTACAGGGATTTAAATCTTCGGCTTTTTATTTTTTTCTGTGAAAAAAAGTAGCCATCCCTTTCAGCACTTTATCCGATTGCATATATGCCTTGTCATCATTGGGTTTCTAACTCCCCTTTGCGCTTTACAGGGGTATACAAAATTTGTACCCTCACCCCTTAGTCCTCCCATCCAACTTTGGGTACCCGCATCTTTCCAAACTACAATTTTTTTTGTTGGTCCCTGGGCTGTTGACGTACAGGATGAAAAGGGAGACACTTCCCCGGCAGCAGTACATGCCCACCATTTCATAAAAAGGTATTTCCATTTACGGACTATTTTGCTGCAATATCTTCCCCCCTTCACACCCGTTGGAACAAAATTTGGGCTACTATGCCGGCAACAAACTTCAATCATTAAACCCGGGATGGTTTTTTGGCCGTCTTCTTATCACCAGTGCGAGGTTGGGAAAAACCCCCTCCCCTCTTCCCCATTGGCCATACTCGTCTTCTCTGGAATCTCATGGAGGGCGTCCCGCTCCTCTCTGGAAAATTGCCAAGCTCCCTTTTCATCAGCCACATTCCCCGTTGGACTGCCCCCTTTATCAAGACCGCAGAATTTTCCCCTGCGTCGTCTTCCCCGCTACCTCTCTTTACCTTTCCCCTTTTCGCTGATGGACCCCTTTTCATCCGGACCCTCATTTACTTTTTTACAACAGCTGACTTACTTTACAAAATTTTTATACCTTCAGCCCTTTCTACCTCAATCTCTTGCTACCCCTACCCCCACATCCCCTGCCCCCCTGTTTTTTGTAACCTACGATCATCCCCCTCCCTTTTGACCCCAATACCCCCCGGGGTTTTCCCTTCCACCCCGCAGGCTGTATACCTTTTTTGGCTTAGCGCTTCTTTTTGATTTAATAAAATAATAATAATGCTAAGATAATTGATTTTTACGCTTTTGCCAAGTTTCCTCTGTAATTTCAAAAATTTTTTACAAGGTTTTTTTTTGTTTTCCAGAACCAAGTCATGCAGGTTATTTCCCCCTTTTAGGTTCGTACAAATTTTCAAAAAAACAATACCCAACTACTACTAAAACGTTAGATTTTAAATTCCCCCGGAAAAATTTCCAACAATCGACTAAATTAAAGTCCCCCAAATTACTATGTTTTCGTGCCTTTTGGCCTTAAAAAATTTCCCCCAAAATAGTCTCCCTTGGTCCCTTATAAATTTGGAGGGTGTAATGAAGCCTAAAATCAATTTTCATACCCCCCAGAAAAAATTTTATCCAGACAGACTCTTATTATTATTTAGACTTTTACCTGTTTTTATGCAACAATTTAAATATCTCAACATAGTTCACCTTCCCCTTACTGATATGTGTACTTTTTGTATACTTAAATAATTCAAAACCCCCAATGTACATTCAGCAGGGATGTCCTGAATTTTTTTATATTTAAACCTTCTCAGTTATTGCAAAAAAATTGATGTTACCGCACTTGTAACTAATCTCAATTTTCCCTCTTATTTCCCGCACTCGGGATTGTATAAATATCTTTTTTCTTCCCGCGACTTCTGTTCCCCTACTGTACCTATTTTCGTCCTTTCACCTAGTGTACTGGGTTTCCAATAACTCTGGGGTCATTCTGCCTATTACTGGTTTCCCTAAAACTCTCACTATCGCTACACGAGCTTTTTTTCAACAAAAAAAATACCACTATCTATTTCTAGTTTTAAAAACTAAAAAGTCCCTCCACTGCATTGGCCAGTGCCCCACCCCAACCTAGATAAGGAACCCCATCCCTGGCAGCATGCATTACTAAACCCTGAAGAGGTCCCATTGTCTATGAATTTACTAAAATTTTTTTTAGTGTTTGTCCAGCCAGAATTTACAAACCTTTTCCCTGGGCAACCTTCATTTTCAATCCTCTCCCCCTTTGGGAAAAAGCCACTATCAGAGGGGCCCACCCTTCCTCCAATAATCTCTATTGCTGCCTATAAAATGTAACGGTCTTCACTCCATTCGAACACTTTTTCCTCCGCCTGAGGCAATATTAAAAAGGATTGCTTCCCTTACCTTTCATGATATTCCCCAGAGGCTAACAATATCCCCCCTCCCCCCATCCAAAATTTAACCCCGATGTCCCCAACTAAAAAAATGTTTTTTTACCTTCCTGGTGGAGTTCGTCGTGACATTCTTGATGGGTTTTATTGAGGTTTCAAGGGATGTCGACTCACCCACCCCCCAGTGCTTCCCCGGGGCTCACTGTGACACTTCCCCCGCAGACGGGGCCCCCATTCGCAGGTTGCACCAAAAAGGGTTGGGGAAATTTTCCCCAGAGTCTTCGGGCTTCAATTTTTTCAGCCACTTCCCCCAAAAGGCTTTTTGATCCTCAGCTTCGTTCTATTTGCCCGGCCCCTGACCAGGTTCCCCTTTGAAAACCTGAGGACTTACAACAGGGATTTTTACGAATCCTCTTGTTTTCCCCCCGTCAATCGCCATAAACTCAACTTGCAACCCAACTTCTTTTTAGCTGCTGAGGTTGCTCAAAGAGGGCATCTTGGTCAGAGTCACAGAGAGCACACAAGATAATTCTTTCAGAGCTAAATACCGGTCACCCTGAGCTAAGTACAGGTTCAAATATATGAGTGGGAGGGGCTGGTATGATTGGGGTTTTGGGTACATAAAACATAAGAAAAGGGGGAACGCTGCGTAGGCCCATACTAGGCAGGTCCTCAAGATCCAAACCCCCTAAAAGAAAAACAACCCAACAGTCAGCATTGACAATTCTTTTACTCATCTTGACTGTGGCTAATGGATTCAGGAAGCTGACATGGAAAAAATGAGAACATTTCAATGAGCACGGGGCATTCCCTTTGGGGATGGTAAATTAAGAATTTTGATATATAAATAAGCCCTAGGTTATATTTAACCCTTTTTAGGGTTTCGGCCGACTATACCTTACACCAGGGTTTTTGCGTACTAGTACCCTAAATTCACACCCCAAAAAACTATAGAGAAAGCTGGGAGGCCACGTAGAAAGAATGGGGGCGTGTGGTCAGTGTTTACCTGGGGTTTACCCGGAAGAGTTCTGGAGGTCAACCCCCATGGCCGGTCTGTGACCAGGGCCTCCTGGGGGATCAGAGCCGATCAACCAACTGTTACTGCTGGCTGCACACAACCAACGTACGAGCCCACCCGGCTGGGAGGTACCGGTTTAGTGCTTTTCCGTGCCAGCTTGAAGACTGCCAGGGTCTATTGGGAACCCCCTTTTTAACGGGGGCCAGTTGAACATCTCGGGGGCCCCCGACACTTGTTGTATTGTCTCTTAAAAGTTGGGACAACCCCTGCTTTTCATTTGGGGGGGATGTTGCATCATTTTCCCGTCTTTTGCTTTGTTGTGAGTGATTTTCGGTTTCAAATTCGGTACATCCCTCTAGGATTTTCCAGGGGTAAAAATCATGTATCTCTCCCCCGCGTTCTAGGGAATAAGGGTTCAGGAACCTCAAACGCTCCCAGAATTTAGGGGTTTTTAAACTCCCTTATTGCGCTGGGGGTTCTCTGTACATTTTTTTAGGGGCGCCCAATTTCACCTGCCTTGAAGGTTTTTAGTGTGCAGCAATATTCCAGCCTAGATAGAACAAGCGACCCGAAGATTCATCCGGGCTTGGCATCCCCAGTTTTGAAGGTTCTCATTATCCTCCTGTCATTTTTCTAGCAGCTGGATTGATTTAATGTTTTGGGCCTTGAAGGTGTGCGCAGCAAAAAAAAATCCCGCAGCACACAGTGCTAATGAAAAAAAAAAATTTGACCGTGTTTTTTTTATAAAAAAAAGCGACTGCACTGTTTTTTCGTAGAAAATTTTTTGTTGATTTATTTTCCTGGGTTTATTTATAGAAGGAAGACATATTATAGAAATGGAGGGTGATTTTTTCTGATTTTACAATGAAAAATACCCAAAATTGAGCTCAAAGTAGCAGAAATGTTCGATTTTTTCCAAAATTTAAAATAAACAAATCATGCTAACGTCCAAAACCGCCAAATGGTGATCTAAAATTTTTTTCACAAGTGCGCCAATATTATTTTATACCCTTTTTTACACTATGCGTAGTCTGCATAACAGTAAACTTCTATTTTTTTGTAGAATAAAAAAATTCAAGTGGAAAGAAAAGAATGTAAAAGGGGCATGGGCGTGACTAGTAACAAGGAAATGTTGTTTTGTGCCAGGATTTTCTTTCTTGTTTATTTTGGACCCTATCAGAAAATTGGGGATCTTTTGAAATTTTTTGGAAATTGGCAAAATTTCTAAATTTGACCATGTATCGGAAGTTTAAAACGGTAAATGGGTTTTTTTCTTGCACCCTTCGATAGAAAAAAAAAGGAGTTTCGTAATATTCATGATTTTTTTTGACTAGTACAGTGGAATTGGCCGAAAATAGGGGTCAAATTGGGCAAAATCGCCAATGCATAATCGTCGAGACTGCTAACTTCGCAAGAGCATGATTCCGTAAGTTTTCCATCAAATTTCATACTTTTGGTGTCATTATGATCAGGAAAAGATTCTCTATCTTTTCATCAGATTTTTTTTTTCTTTTTTTTTTTTTTGAAATTTGGGCAACCCTGAGAACAAGTCTCTGAGAGGGCCTGTTGACCCTGAAAGGGTTAACATCATAATCAAATATTTTGTTGTGCCTCCTAAGAGCAGGAATTCCGCTGGAATGGATTAATGCCATTTCAATTAATTTAAATGAGGAAAATTGACTCGGCAATTTCTATATGTATACAGGAGGGCCCCACTTATACGGCAGGTTAGGTTCCAGGCTACCGCCGTAAAGAGGAAATCGCCGTAAAGTGGAACACCCTTTTTTTCCACTTATAAATGCATACAAACACTAGATAACAAGTTTACACTAACATATATTAAGTTAGCAATAGAACCAGGCATCAAAAAACAATAAAAAGGTACAATACACACATAGTGCACTCATTACTTACCTTAAAATATTTATAGTCTTAATCTAGGGTGAGACAAGTAGTATTTATTGTAAGAAATCAAGTGTGGTATGTATTGTAATAGCCTCACCAGGCACCACCCACCCACACATACTATTCTATGATATTTAAGCATCCCAGAGCGATAAAATGTATATACAGTTCACTCATTACTTACCTTAAAAATTTGTAGTCTTAATGTAGGGTCAGGAGTAAGTAAATGAGATAAAACGAATAAATGAGAGAGAGAAAGAATGAGTACATGAGAGGTGACAGGCCAGGCACAGAGTAAACAAACCAGGCTCCCACATCTTATATTTATGTTTATTTATTCTATTGTGGGGTGTATTTATCATCTTTTTATGTTATGTATCGTGTTTATTATATAATTTTGAAAAAAAATATCATGGCTGGATTAATGAAAATGTGTATATTACCGTAATATACGACATTTAATGAGACTCGGTGACTATTGTTATTATCACCACTTGTGGAAGTCGTCTGCTACCCACAGCTCACATTTATGTTTATTTATTCTACTGTGGGGTGTATTTATCTTATTTTATATGTTATGCATCGTGTTTATTATATAATTTTGAAAAAAAATATCATGGATGGATTAATGAAAATGTGTATATTACCGTAATATACGACATTTAATGAGACTCGGTGACTATTGTTATTATGGCGTCACTTGTGGGAAGTCGTCTTGCTCACATCTCACATTTGTTTATTTATTCTACTGTGGGGTGTATTTATCTTATTTATATGTTATGCATCGTGTTTATTATATAATTTTGAAAAAAATATCATGGATGGATTAATGAAAATGTGTATATTACCGTAATATACGACATTTAATGAGACTCGGTGACTATTGTTATTATGGCGTCACTTGTGGAAGTCGTCTGCTCACATCTCACATTTATGTTTATTTATTCTACTGTGGGGTGTATTTATCTTATTTATATGTTATGCATCGTGTTTATTATATAATTTGAAAAAAATATCATGGATGGATTAATGAAAATGTGTATATTACCGTAATATACGACATTTAATGAGACTCGGTGACTATTGTTATTATGGCGTCACTTGTGGAAGTCGTCTGCTCACATCTCACATTTATGTTATTTTTTTCTACTGTGGGGTGTATTTATCTTATTTATATGTTATGCATCGTGTTTATTATATAATTTTGAAAAAAATATCATGGATGGATTAATGAAAATGTGTATATTACCGTAATATACGACTTTTAAAACCCTTTGACTGTTTCCGACGTATAAATACGTCTTAGGAGCCAATGTTTCTGACGTATTTATACGCATAATTCTAGCAGCTTCAAATCAAGCAGGAGAAAGCTGCTAGGGCCCACATGTGAGAGAATGGGTCTCCATGGTCAGTGTGCACCATATAAAAAAAATCGGGGAGCCAGTGGTGCATTGTGGGAATGCCATTTCAGTTGTCATTTTTCAGCATGTCTAGTGGTAAGAAATATGTGATTCCCCACAAATCTGGGACTCTTCTCTTCCCAAGTGATGCTCTAACACAGATGGAAGTGTCAGTGAAGATCAATTTCATGATTTGGAGGAGTTTGAGACCAAAAGCAATGGAGGAGGATGGGAGGGGGAGGAGGGGAGGAGAGAGGAGGAGGAGGGAAGGAAGAGGAGGAGGAGGAGGAGGAGAAGAGGAGGAGGAGGAGGAAGAAGAAGATGTAATAATATTGTTCCCTTGAAGCAAGAAAAAAAAAAGTCCACCCCATGACAGTGACAAGATAAGGGGAGATAACATCTGATAAGAGCTGACTTTGATGAGCGTAAAGGAGGGTAATATTACATGACCATTGCCTCCCTTTGTTTTTGCTGTACACAAACATTTCTGTCTGTCTATTTGTCTGTCTGTCAAGCTCCCTGTCTGTCCATCTAGCTCTCTGTCTCAGAGAGAG
The DNA here is from genome assembly GCF_026875155.1 of Cherax quadricarinatus. Taxonomy (NCBI): domain Eukaryota; kingdom Metazoa; phylum Arthropoda; class Malacostraca; order Decapoda; family Parastacidae; genus Cherax; species Cherax quadricarinatus. The sequence goes on along the minus strand of NC_069466.1, from coordinate 1,706,999 downwards.
CCACAAGACTGTGTCAATCACGTTACTCACATCTTCAAGCAGAGTATAGCACTTTGTCTGGATTTCTTGGGTTATCCTAGGTAATTTACACTATGTATACTTGTATTTATGTGTACCTGTGAGACAGAGATAGGCAGACAGAAAGAGAGACAGATTGAAAGATATAGAATGAGGAGAAAGATAATTAGATAGAATGGAGGAGGGGAAGCAGCATCCGACCCCATTGTTTTGACAGGGGTAGGGGTAGTGACTAATGAGATAATATGTCACTTTGACAGCTGCCGACTTCTGACTCAAAACAATTATAAGCCACACACCTCGCACACGAGGAGAAGGAGGAGAAGGAGGAGGAGGAGGAGGAGGAGGAGGAGAAGGAGGAGAAGGAGAGGCGAAGAAGAAAAGGAGGAGAAGAATGAGAAGGAGAGGAGAAGAAGAGGAGAATGAGGAGAAGGAGGAGAAAGAAGGAGAAGAAGGAAAGAAAAGAAGCAGAAGAAGAAGGAGAAGAAGAGGAGAAGAAGAAGAGACGAAGTAGGAGAAGAAGAAGGAGAAGAAGGAAGGAGAAGAAGAAGAGAAGAAGAAGCAGAAGAAAGGAGGACGAAGAAGGAGAAGAAGAGAAAGAAGACGAAGAAGAGAAGAAGAAGAAGGAGAAAAGAAGAAGGAGAAGAAGAAGGAGGAAAAAAAGAAAAGGAGGAGAGAAGAAGGAGGAGAAGAAAGAAGGAGAAGAAGAAGAAGAAGAAGAAAAGAAGAATTGTTTGTTTGTTTGTTTGTGTTAAACAATTTTGTAACCAATATTATTGATAATTAAATGTTTGTGTGCTTATTGTGTTGTATACAACGAGTGTAATATATATACATTGCACCTTACTTTGGTCTCATAGGCCACAAAGTTTATGTGAAAAATAAAATAGTGAAAAAAACACAACCTTCAAATACAGTATACTAAAGTTAACGGGTGAGCGGCAAAGTCGCCGCTGTTGCCATACGCGGCTCATTATTCTGCAAACATCACGGCTCTATATCTCGGTAAGTACCAATGGCAAAAAATTTTTTTTTGACTAAAACACTCAGAAAAATAATCTTAACATTTTCATAAGAAAAAATAATTTTTTTTTTTTTTGAATATGTTGGCGACATAGAATACAGTTTCAGAGAGGGGCCTAAACAGTCTAAGGGATGAAATGCGACTCGTTGAGTATTGTTATGTATGGCGTCACTTTGGAAGTCGTCTGCTCACATCTCACATTTATGTTTATTTATTAAACTGTGGGGTGTAATTTATCTTATTTTATAATTTATGCATCGTGTTTATTATATAATTTTTGAAAAAAAATATCATGATGGATTAATGAAAAGTGAATATTACCGTAATAAAGACATTTAATGTGACTTTCGTTGATATTGTTATTATGGCGTCACTTTGAAGTTCGTCTGCCCACATCTCACATTTATGTTATTTATTCTAACTGTGGGGTGTCTTTATCTTATTTCTATGTTGCATCCGTGTTTATTATATAATTTGAAAAAAATATATGGATGGATTAAGAAAATGGTATATTACGTAATATACACATTTAAATGACTTGATGTATGTAAGGTTATTTAGGTACAGGTAGACATAAGTATAATTATCAGAGTAAATAGAAAATATGAAATAAAACTTTTAAAAACATTGAATGTTTGGAGTTTCCCAGACAAAAGGAAGACTTATGGCTTACTGAGCTCATGAGAATGTAAACAAACAGGGTGGCACGGTGAACCGTATTAGAAATCAGGTGGGGGAGCCGTATAGTGAGTTTGGTCATAATTTGAAATTCCGTAATAGCGGAACCCGTTAAGCAACGCCTTAAAAGCGGGGCCCTCCTGTAATAGGTAATAGTAGAAAATGACCAAGGCAGGTGAAAATAAGACCATAAGAACTGAGGAACACTGCCCCCATCAGGCTTATTAGTACATACTTGGCAGGTCCTTCGCAGTCATCCCTCACTATCAAATAATTTGCCCAAACACCAGTTTTCAATGCTACTCAAGAAATAAGCTTATGATAATTCTATTTACCCACGTGCAAGTCCGCACTCAAATCCAACCCCTCCTCACTCATGTATTTATCCAACTAAACATGAAACTAAACCCAAGTTTTAGCCTCAATAACCCTACTAGGCAACTGTTCCCACTCAACAACTACTGTGGCTATTCTAAACCAATACTTTCCTATATCCTTTATAAATATAAACTTGTCTAATTTGTATCCTTACTGCGGTTTTTATTTTCGGACTTATCGGGCGTAATTGTGATGGTAAACGACTTGACTGTTAGTGTTTTTTTTGACTATTTTAATAGATTTCAGACATAATTTAGTGTTTTAGAACAAACATTGGCTATGAATCACAGAAACACTATAAATAGTAGTTATCTGAACATAAAAATTATATAAATTAAAATAGAAACAAGAAAAAAAGTATACATGGACCCCCCATACCGATTTAATCCGGCAAGAGGGGTAATTGTTAGCGAAATAATCGGATGTGAATGAATTTTTCCCCATAAGAAATAATGGAAATAAAATTAATCCGTGCGAGACACCCATAAGTATGAAAAAAAAAAATTTTTTACCCACATGAAATGTTAATTTTAATACACTCACACACTGAAAAGCATCACACTTTACATACACTTACGTTGATTGAAGATCTGTGATGATTGATGGATGGGAGAGGGGAGAGAGAGTGTGTATGTTTAGAAGGGGAAACCCCTCCAGAAGACTTGAGTGTCGAGTCCCTTTTCTGGGTTACTCCCTTCTTCTTTTAAATGCCACTAGGACCAGCTTCAAAGTCACTGGACTTCTTTCGCAACAACATATCGGTCCATAGTGGCCTGTACCTCTCGTTCCTTTATGACTTCCCCTAAAGTGTATCACAACATTGTCAGTTACAGGTTGCCACACGCTTGCAATAGCTGTTGTGAGGGTGATTTTCATCAAAAAGTTTCACTTCAAGGCCACTTTGGCACACATTTTCCTTAATCTTTGGTATAGGCAACTTCTTCAATTTTCTCTCTTCCCCCTCCTCTGAACCATTTTCCTCCGTCGGTGGCCTCTTGCTCGTGTAGTTGTCTATCACTCATCAAGTGTTGGTCTTCATTGTCCCCCTCCTCCAACTCTTCCACATCCTCCCCACTAACCCTCCAACCCCAAGGACTTTCCCGAATGCTACAATGATTCCTCAACGGGCATAATCCTCCTCAGGTTAGCCTCAAACCCTTCAAAATCCCTTGTGTCTACACATCGCCACAGATGTCTTTCCAAGCAGAGTTCAATGGCGCTAGCACATCCCTCCCAAGCCTTACCTAAAGGTTTACACAAGTGGAGTAAGGAAAGTGCTTCTCCCCAAACTCTCTTAAATCAGTTTGAGTTCTGAGGTCACTACAAAGCACCTTCAATCGAGGCGGTGGGTACAGTTTTTTGAAGTTGTGCAAAAACCTCTTGGTCCATGGGCTGCAGGAGAAGTGTAGTTAGGAGCCAAAACTTCACCTTATAAGCTCATGTCCCCCATTAAGTCGCTTCTGCCACGCTGTAGGATGACCAGGCATTGTCTAACACCAGAGCGCTTAATTCTAATTCTTTTCAGTTCGGTAATCTTTCACATTGGGGGAAAATGCAGGGTGAAACCATTTAGAAAAATCCCTAGTACCCAATGCCTTACTGTTGCCCTCCACAGCACACACAAATTATCCTTGAGGACATTCGTTTGCCTGTACGGGCTGGGAGTTTCAAGTGATACACTAATAAAAGCTTAACACGTTGCGTCAATCACCAGTAGCAATGAACACATCAACAAAGTAAGCCTGTCTTTCATAGGCTTATGTCCTGAGTGCCTTTTCCTCCTGAGTAATGTAGGTCCTCTTGGCATTTTTCTCAAAAACAGGCCTGTTTCATCACAATTAAAACACGTTTGCAGGTGCAGTCAGCACTGTCTAGGTACTCCTTGAATTCCGTGCACATATTTTTCAGCCGCTTTGTGGTCCGAATACTGGGCAGCCTCACCAGCCGTATCACACTAGTATGGCACTACGCTCTTAAAATCTCTCAAACCAAACCTTTGCTGTCTTACTTCACTACACATCAGCACTATTGCAGGCAGTTTTTAATTAAATCCTGATGCAACGTCCTACCTTGCGAATTAGATCGCTTGAGAGATGCATCCCTCTAGCTGGTTTCAATTATCCACACCAATAAGATCGCGCTGTGGGATGCGGCTATCACGTCGATCTTTGTTTGAAAAACACAGTAAACCGTTGCAAAACAAGCTTCCTTGATTGCCTTTCTGGTGCCTCTCAATATTACGATGTTTGATTGGGGTTTTCTTGTACAACTCTGACCAGGCGACGATACCGCACTCCACTTTCTACTATCAATGATCTCTTTCGTCATTTCTATTGAATTCTCACTACCTTATTGGTGACGGTGGCCTAGAACTTTCTTATTAGGGCCATGGTCACTTTTTTTCCAGAAACACACCAAAACACGGAATAATAGAAATATTCCGATTTGTATCTTGGATGTTACCGCCGGAGCTGCTGTATACAATGGCGACGGGGGGCACGAGTGAGGCTGCTGAGGGCGCACATTGGACGCGTCTCACGAAAATCGTGACGGTTTTTTAAGCGTATGCCGCGGCAAATTTTGCGATTAAAGCATGCGGTATGCGATTAATCGCTATGTGGTGCCATCGGTATTGCGGGTCCACTGATTGGCAAAGCTTCTGCAAGCTGCAGGAACTCGATGTTGCCGTCATGTGAGCATCCAGTCCAACTTTGCAGTCGGTAAGTCTGATCTAAATCTATTTTTTTATCTTATTATACACACAAAACTTGCCTTCTTTAACCTTTCAGGGTCCAAGTCCAAAAATCTAAGTGTTGCCCCAGTGTCCCAGAAATTTGAAAAAAAAAAAAAATATTTTTTCTTACAGAATTAAAAGATAATATTTTTTTGGTGAAGGTAATAAAACAAAACAAAACTAAAATTTCAGATAAGTACTTACCGAGATACAGCGGCAGAAGTTGACCCAAATACCCGCTGGCGCACTCATCACATGACTTCTGCAAAATCATCGCATTTTTTTTATTTTATAGGTTTTATATTTTTTTCTTTCTATTTTTTTCTTTTCTAGTAAATTTGTGTCTTGAGACACTACAGTGGACCCCCGATAGCGAACCTAATCCGTGCAAGAGGGCTGGCTGTTATGCAAATGTTCGCTGTGTGAATGAATTTCCCCAAAGAAAAATGAAAGAAAATGAATCCGTGCAAGACACCCATAAGTATGAAAAAAATTTTTTTTTAACCACAAAAAAATGTTTATTTATATACACACACAAACTGAAAAAGGCATGCACAATTACATGACACTTACTTTTATTGAAGATCTGGTGATGATTGATGGATGGGAGGAGGGAGAGAGAGTGTTAGTGAGTGGGGAAAGGAATCCCGCCATTAACCCTTTTCAGGTCCGGCCCGTAATCGACGTCGGTACGTTCAGGGTCCAAACCGTAGATCCTACCCATACTCAGCTCACTCGATAAACTGAGAGTGGTACATTTGGGCCTAGATATGAGAGAATACATCTAGTGGTATGGTGCACCACATAAAACAGATCCTGCTGCACCTGTGTATAATGATAGAAAAAAAATGAAATCATGATTTTTTCGATTAAAACAGCAACTTCGGCAGTGTTTTTTTTTTTCGTATGTTTTTTTAGTGTATTTGCGATTTTCCTTGGCTCATTGATAGAATGGAAAGACAAATTACAGAAATAGAGATGATTTTGATTGTTTTAGCATTGGAAATGGCTTGAAACTGAGCTCAAAGTAGTGCAAAAGTTAAATTTGTGCCGATATTCAAGTAAACAAACCGACCTCACACGTCTAAATCACACAAGCTGGTGGGTCTAATAACAGTCACAAATATGGTGATGATTTTTTATACAATTATTACAGTATTGCATCACAGTAAATCTTCTATTTTTGTGTGAATATAAATTCAAATTGTGAATAAAAAAATCAAATGGAATTTAATTTGTAAAGCCTCAAACAATAACGAATACAGAGGAATGTGGTTTAGTGCCAGGAATGTCTACATTGTTTCATTCTGGACCCTATTTTGGGAAAAGTGGGAATATTTTTAACTTTGTGTTAATTGGCCAAATTAACAATTTTCCGATCACTTTATTTTGTAGTTGAAACCAGTTGACCTTGCATTTCTGGCTCATCGATAGAATAGGAAGAATACTATTTACTATGAAATACTAAGAATTTGTGGTTGATTGAGGCAATGTATTGGCCTAAAATCGATCCAAAGCAAAGTCGGCAAAAAATCGCCTATTCGTAAATACCTGACACATCAAAATTCGCGAGGGCTTAATTCGTCAATTTTCACCAAATTCGTACTTTTTGTGTTATTACCTTTCACAAAAAGATTCTCACAATTTCATAAGAAAATAACAATTTTTTTGGTGGAAAAGTCGGGAACACGGGCTTGACCAGATTTGGGCCTTGGAACCCCTAAAGGGTTAAGACATAGGAGGCAAGTCCTTTTCCGGTTACTTCCCAGCTTCTTTTAATGCACTAACCAGCTTCAGATCCACTGGACTTCTTTTCGCACCAACATATATTTCTGTCTATAGTGGCCTGTACCTCTCGTTCCTTTATGATTTGTCTAAAGTGGTTTTCACAACATGTCATTGTTAACATTCACCAGCACGGCTTGCAATAGCTGATGTGAGGTGATTTTTCATCAAAAAAGAGTTTGCACTTCAAGCCCATTTTGCACTACATTTCCTTATCTTTGAAGTAGGCCAATTCTTCAATTTTCTCTCTCCCTCCTTTGAACCAGTTTCCCCCTCCCCAGGTCTGGCCTCATTGCCTTAAGTTGACTATCGTCTGCTCATCAGTGTTATTCTGCATTTCCCGCCCCACCAACATCGTCACATCATCGCCCACTAACCACTGAACTGTAAGTTGTGAAGAGGATAGTCAATTTTCGTGCCCGGAGAGTGAGTGGGGAGTGAGAGCCTCCTTGCCGGCCAGACATGTGAACAATGCACCTTTGGCGTGTTCCCCACAATGCCATATACGGGCCTCAGATTTTTTCTATATGTGCACACTGACTCACCCAACCCATTCTCTCAATTAGGCCGCTACCAGTCCCCCCCCCCCCCCCTTCTTTGCGCTAAATTTGACACCGCAGAATTTTTGGCGTAGATCGCCAGTTTGGACCCTGAAGTAAATCCCGTACGATCTCGGACGGACCATGACAAGGGTTAAAATTTTTGTTTTTTTTTTTTTTTTTCAAAATATTCGTAACAGTGCAGTGAAAACGTTTGGTCTATGTTTGGGACAGTTTAACACTTTCAGGTCCAAGGCCAAAATCTTTAAGGGGGCCCCTGCGTCGCAAGAAATTTTTTGAAAACAAATGAGGTGTTCTGAAAGATTTGAAGAAATTTGTGAAGGTAAGGATAAACAAAAAAAAAAATCTGATCAGTACTTAACCGTGGAGGGGAAGGGGGAGATACAGCCGGCGGAAGTTTATCCAAAATGACCAGGGGTGGGTGGCCAACATCACACCTATCCGCAAAATCGCATTTTTTTTATTTTACATTTTTTATACTTTTTTTTTCTTTTCTTTTTTCTAATTGTTTTTCTTTGTTCTTAGACATTTCGCCTGCGATACCATATATTTATATTGTATAAGTGTACAACTTCGATTCAATCAATAACTGCACTTATTTGTTTATCATTAAATGCTACTAAACTTGTTTACAAGTTTATTGTTAAACAAAAATGATGAAAATATTAGTGCGGTTTATTGTGTATGAATAAATGATACAATATGGTACAATGTGCCATAGGGTGCAAATGTACCATATGGTACAATGGCACCATTTGAACAGGTGGTACATATGATACAATGGTACATATGTGCAATGGTACCTTAAGTACATAGGTGCATTGGGACCATATGGTACTGTTGTATTCAACACAAACACACTAATATTGTCATCATTATTTCACTCACAATAATTGTTTACACAAAAATATGCAAAAATGTTGTATAATTAGGAATGGTGTTATTTATATATTTACAATGTACACCACTGGACATGTTCCTTGAGTGATGACATAAAGCTCTTTATCTGAAAACTGCTGGGTCAGGGACCCCCCCCTTGTGTAGCCACTCGGTTTGGCTGTGCATTGTGGCTATCATACCTCCGTACTAACCATATGTTTCAGGGTATCATATGTTACAGGTAACATATGTACATTGTACGATATGGTATAGGTACCATACAGTACAGATACCAATGGTGCAGGTACCATATGTAACATTGTACTATAGATAAGGGGACCATATACAGTACAAGGATACTATAGGTGCAGGTACCAAATGTACAGGGTACCATATGGTACAGGGTACCATATGGTACAGGTACCATATGTACAGGGTACCATATGACAGGGTACCATATGGTACAGGTACCATATGACCCAGGGTACCCATAATAAAGGTACCATATGGTGCAAGTACCATACAGTACAGGACACCATCATAGTACAGAAACAAGGACCCTATGGAAATAATCACCATAACTTTTTTGGGTTATCCCCCCCCGAATTTATACATAAGCTGCTATGTATGATAATCTGGAACTGTAGTTGTTTACACCTGAATAAACCTACTCGAGTGCATGTGAATTCGTAAGTAAGTTTTATTAGGTATACCACAAATAAAGTTACATAGCTTATCATAACTTAGCAGCATATGTTTGGAGAAACCGAGGATAACTACAAACAATCAGACGACTTATTACCATTAGGTCCTTGTACCCTTACTATATGGTACAAGTGTACCATAACTGGTACCTTGCACCATATGATAACATTGTATGACATGGCATCCATTGAACTCATATTGTACAATGGTACTCAGATGGTTTCAAAACCAATAGAATTCCTTTGAGATCCACATCCATCATCTTAGAGCTTTCAGGTTGTGAAGAGAAGAGTCAGAATTCCACACCCGAGAGTAATGGGGAGTGAGAGCCTTCCTTGCTGCCAGCATGATGAACAAAGCTACTTTGGCGGCACTCCAACAAGCCATGCAGACGTCCATATTTCCTACAGTGCACACACTCACCACCCAGACCTATTCTCCAAGTAGGCCTACCAGCCTCTCACACTAAATTTACACCGCTAGAATTTTGGCATAGATTCTACGTTAGGACTCAAAGCAAGCCGTAGATCTACGGCACAGAACCTGAAAGGGTTAAGGTTAACATCGCCTTTAGGCCATCCTCTAGCTCCATGACTAGTCGTGTTGCAAACGTTTTTGCACTTTCTCCAATTTCTTGATGTTTGGAATGTGTGTGGTTCCAAACTGGGCTGCGTACTCCCAGTGTGGGCCTGACACACAGGTGACAAGTGTCCTTGAATGATTCCTTATTGTATGTTTGTCAAAAAATGCTATTCTTCGTTTGCCAGTGTTCATAGCTGCAGCAGTTATTTGGTTGATGTGGTGCCTCAGAGATGTGCTTGGTAATGAAATCGGCCAGACCGATCATGCTTATGACTTTTACACTCAGTTCAACCATATGTCCATTAAGTTGAAAATCATTTGAAATTCTACCAGTATTTCATTTTCCAGTTTTCATTGCCCTGAAAATTAAACAAATAAAAAAAATACCTATAACATCCTTATTCATGTTACTACTTTAGCCCCATCATCCCTTATTCCTGAACCTATACCTCGACAAACTTGTCTTTGTCCGTGGATTCCTCCAAGATTTTATAGCTGTATCTAGGTCATCATAATTAAATGCTTTGTTCTCTTCCGGTGCTTAATAATGTTCCTCCACTCTTATATTGAAAAAGCTTGAACCTTCTCTAACTATTGTATTTTTTTGGAGGGGGGGGTTCCTTGCTTGGCTCCATACTTCATGATCATCTTACATATGTAGCATGAATTTTCTTAAGTTATATTCTTTGTTTAGGTTCCTGGTACTGTTTCTAAAGATTTGCTAGTAGCTTTTAATGTTACTTGAATTATGTAACCCTCTATGATATACATGCAGCCGGGAGTGTGAGTGTAAGCCAAAAGGCCTCTTCCTTCGTTGTACAATCAAGTCTGCGACTGTTTCTCTGTTTCTGTTCTCTCACCCACCTTTGCAATATTTACTTGGGTTTAATTCCAGTAGCTGTTTTTGTAGCTATTAGTCGACTAGCTTAATTATTCCTTTCTTTATGAGCTGGGGTTTTTATTTTTATTTTTTTTGGTTGTTTTTCTGTCTTTGACTGTTTTTATGTTCTCATCACTTCACATACATCACAAACCACACAATTGACTCAGGAGGTGAGATCATTATGCACAGTAGAAACCTCGATAACCCTTTATCACTGTCGGTGCCGTAGTGCTATGGCTTCAAGCCAGTGATGGCCGTAGTACTACACCATAATTTTACGGTTCAGATCTGGCAGAGAAAGTTGTAGACATAAATTGAAAGAAGGTCTGCATGTCCAGTGTGTGTGTAAGTATAAAAAAAAATGGGAGCTGCAGTGCATTTGGAGTGCTAATTAGTATGCCTCGTTCACCTGCCAGTGGTCAAGGAATCCTCACTTCCTCTTAATTGGACTCGTCCCTCCAACAAAGTTCTAACAAGATGGAAGTATCAGCGAAGATGAATCTCATGGTTTTGAGAGTTTTGTGACCTGAAAAAGCAAGCCCAGGAACCAATACTGCTGAAAACCCAGACAATCATCAATCTCAACCTCGATGCTGGTCTCCCATGCCTGTCCTTTGTACCACAGCGAAAGAGAAACTCGATTTTCCCATGTTTCAAAGAGTAAGTAAGTTAGTTCTCAGGTAAGCACAAATACACTACATAGATTACTTACATACATCATAAGTGTAGATTACCTAGGATAACCCAAAGAAGTCAAAGTGACTTATTTCATGTGGGTGTGAGGAAGACAGCATGGTGAGGGGGAAGCACATGGGTTTGTGTAAACATGTTTTGTGGAACAATATAATGAAAAACAATATTTTTGTGCAGTTATGTGTGGCACACAAGTGATATATATACATTATGCTTTGTATTGGTCTCACAGGCCACAATAGTTGCTGAAAAATAAAATGTTAGAAGGAAAAGAAAAAATAAATAAAAGTATAAAAATAATATTTCCGAGTGAGCGGCAGTTGCTGAGGTTGCCATAAGCGTTCACTTTGTCAACTTCACACGCCTTATGTCTCGGTAAGTACTGATTCGAAGTATTTTTTTTACGTTTAATACAACCAGAAAAATGATCTTTATAGTTTGGTAAGAAAAAATGTTTATTTTTTTTTTTTTTAATATTTTTCAACACCGTGAACAAGTTTGTGATTAGGTGCTTCAACAGTGAAAGGGTTAACATGATAGTTACATTCCTGAAAACTCGGTGCAGGATGAAACCGGTTAAACAAACTTATGGGGAAAATAGGGTTACATTCCTTGACCCCCAAAAATGGAAAACAAACTTTTATTTAGGTCTCCAAATCATAAAAACAATATTGTAATTGTAGTTCATTTTGTGATATTATGCGTAATGCATTGCTAACAATATTACAGAAATAATATTTCTTACCTGTTTTACTATACAGTAGGGCCCCACTTATATGGCAGGTTAGGTTCCAGGCTACCGCCGTAAAGCAGAAATCGCCGTAAAGTGGAACACCCTTTTTTCGCACTTATAAATGCCTACAAATACTAGATAACAAGTTTTTCACCAAAACATATATGAAGTTAGCAATAGAACTAGCACAAAAACATCATAAAAAGCATCTTAAACAACGCTAAAATAACAGGGATATCTTGCTACTTCCGACTTACACTTTGTCACAACTTCACAGACACGGCACATGCCATATATATATATACATACATCTAGTTTTTTCTCCTTTTTCAAAATAGCCATGTTATGTTTATTTCTTCTATTGTCCATGGAAGTGGAAAAGAACTTTCCTCCGTAAGTCCAGGCTGTCGGATGGAGGCACGAAAATCCCGGAGCAATGGCTATAACCCCTTCTCCTGTATACAATTACTAAGAAAAGAGAAAAAAAAAAAAAAAAAAACGTGTATAAAACTGGTTGCTTAAATGTCGGAATGTAATGGCGATACAAGAACAGATGATTGCTGAGTTATGAATGAAAAGAATTGGATGTCCTGCCCTAAGCGAAACAAAGCGGGAAGGGGTAAGAGTTTCAGGGGGGAAATAAATGGGATTAAAATCTGAGTATCTAAGAGTTAGAGCTAAGAAAGGTAGCAGTATGTTAAAAATGATCATTTAGGAAGGAGAAAAGAGAATATGAATGTGTAAATTCAAGAATTATGTGGATTAAAGTAAAGGTTGGATGCAGAATGGGTCATCATAACGTGTATCAACTGAGAAAGAGGATGCAGAGGAGAGAGAGAGATTTTGAATGTTAAGGATGTAATAGGAGCCTTTGAACCAAGTGAAGAGAGTAATTGTGGTAGGGGGACTTGAATGCTAAATAGGAGAAACTTCTTAGAAGGTGTGGTAGTAAGTTTGGGGTGCCAGTGTAAATGATAATGGGAGCCCATTGATTTGAACTTTGTATAGAAAGGGTTAGTTCTAGGTAATACATATTTTTACGAAAAAGGTGGATAAATAAGTATACACGATATGAGTAGGGCGAAATGAACAGTGATTGTTTGATTATGTATTGGTAGAAAAAGACTGTTGAGTAGACTTCAGGATGTACATGTTTATAGAGGGCCACAGATATAACAATCACTTTCTAGTTGTCAGGCTACACTGAAGTAAAAGTGATGGATACAAGGAGAATAGAAGCATCAGGGAAGAAGAGGTGAAGGTTTATAAACTAAAAGAGAGCAGTTTAGGTATGATATAAAACAGCTATTTGGAGGATAGATGTGCCTAATGAAGCATAGCAATGGGTCGAAGAGGTTATGGGGTAGGGTTAAAAAAATGTATGTTAGAGTGTTCACAGAGTTTGTGATTACAGAAAGTTGGTGCAGGAGGGAAGAGGGAGCGATTGGTGGAATGATGATGTAAAGAGATAGTAAGGAGAAAAAGTAGCAGATGAGAATTTTTACAAAGTAAATGATCAAGGAGGAAGAGATAATGAAAAAATAGATTTACCGAGTGGTGAACAATGTAAAAAGGAGAGCAAATGAGAAGTGGGTGAGAGTTAGCAACAAATTATGTTGACAATAAGAAAAAGTTTGGAGTGAGATTAAACAAGTTAAGAAAGCCCTAAGAACAAATGGATTGTCAAGTTACAAAATAGGAGAGAGAGTTATAATGGAGAGTTAGAGTATTGGGAAGATGAGGGAATATTTTGAGGAATAGGTAAATGTTGATGAAGATAGGGAACGTGATTCGTGTATAGCAAGGAGGAATAACAACTTGTATGAGTGAGGAAGAGCCAGGTGTGAGTGTGGGGAAGTTCGTGAGGCCAGTAGGTAAAATGAATGGGGTAAGGCACCGGATTGATGGATAAAGATAGAAATGTTTAAAAGCAGGGGGGGAATATAGTTTTTGGGAGTGGTTGGTGCAATTGTTTAATAAATGTATGGAAGAGGGAAAGGTACCTAGGATTGGCCAGAAGCATGCATATTCCTTTGATAAGGCAAAGGGGATAAAGAGAGTGCAAAAATTAGAGGGGAAAGTCTGTTGATGTACCTGTAAAGTGTATGTAGAGTTATAATTGAAAGAATTAAGAAGTAAGACGGAGAAAGGATAGCGAATAACCAGGAGGCTTTAGAAAGGTAGGGGTGTGTGGGACCAGGTGTTTACAGTGAAACATATAAGTTGAACCGTATTTTAGATAAGCTAAGAGAGGTCTATGTGGCATTTATGATGGGAAAAGGCGTATGACAGGGTGGATAGGGGGCAATGTGGAGATGTTGCAAGTGTATGGTGTAGGAGGTAGGTTACTTGACGCAGTGGACGAGTCTTTTACGAGGATAGTGAGGCTCAAATTAGAGTATGTAGGAAAGATAAATTTTTTTCCCAGTAAAAGTAGCTTAGACAAGGATGTTGATGTCACCGTGGTTGTTTAATAGATTTATAGATGGGGTGTAAGAGAAGTAATGCGAGGGTCTTGGCAAGTGGCGTGGAGTTAAAAATAAAGAATCCCACACAAAAGTGGGAGTTGTCACAGCTGCTCTTTGCTGAAGAACAGTGCCTTGGGAGATTCTGAAGCGAAGTTGCAGAGATTGGTGGATGAATTTGGTAGGGTGTGCAAAAGAAGAAAGTAAAGGTGAATACAGGAAAGAGTAAGGTATGAGGATATCAAAAAGATTAGGTGATGAAAGATGAATATCAGATTGGAGGGAGAGAGTATGGAGAGGTGAACGTATTCAGATATTTGGGAGTGGACTGTCATCGGATGGTCTATGAAAATGAGGTGAATCATTAAGAATTGATGAGGGAAAAAGAGTGAGTGGTGCACTTAGAAGTCGGTGGAGACAAAAGAACTTTGTCCTTGGAGGCAAAAGAGGGAATGTAAGAGAGTATAGTTTTTACCAACCTCTTAATGGTGTGAAGCGGGGTGATTGAATGTTCAGCATGAGAAGGCTGGAGCAGTGAGATGTCATGTCTGAGGCAATGTGTGGTGGGAATATAATGCAAGAATCGGGTAGTGGGAAGTTGAAGAGGTGCGGGATTACCAAACTGTTTGTCCAGAGGGGCTGAGGAGGGTTTTAGGTGGTTTCGGACATGTAGAGAGCAGGAGCGAAACAGAATGACTCAAGAGTGTATCAGTCTGTAGTGGAAGGAGGCGGGGTAGGTCGGCCTAGGAAGGGTTGGAGGGAGGGGAAAGGAGTTTTGTGTGCGAGGGGCTTGGACTTCCAGCAGGCATGCTGAGCGTGTTGATAGGAGTGCAATGTATACAAATGTTTTTTAAATAATTGCCGTGCTGTTGGAGTGTGGAGCAAGTAACATTTATGAAGGATTTCAGGAAAACGGCAGCAGGACTGAGTCCTGGAATGGGAAGTACAGTGTCCCCCCCCTCCCTGCACACTGAAGGAGGGGTGTTAATGTTCAGTTTAAAAACGGTAGTGTAAAGCACCCTTCTGGCAAGACAGTGATGGAGTGAATATGTGAAAGTTTGTCTTTTTCGGCCACCCTGCCTTGTGGGCATCGCCGTGAGGATAATAAAAAAAATAATAAAAAAAAAAAATATACACACATATGCACTCATTACATACCTAAAATATTTATTTATTTTTTATTTAATTATTATTTATAATTTGAGCACCCTTACAGAGTACAAAAAAAATACAGATAAGAGCAGCATGCCACCGCCACTTCTACTATGCATAGCATTACGGCTGGCTTAAAATTAACATTAAGGATTAACTAACAAATGATGAATCAGTGAAAAACATTAATGTAAAACTGATTACTATAAAGCAACAAGTATATTACAAAGACAGGTCATTATGGTTGCATGCATTGTTGTATATTCATAGAATGGAGTATTCTGTTATAGTGAATTAAAAAATAATAACGTTAGATTGGGTTTGAGGTTAAAACATTTATGTGATATAATTGTGGAAACATTTAGATAAACATATATAAGGTTCAGTTATTCATAAATATTTGGTTGGTGAGTAAAGTGATCTTTGATAAAAGACCTGGGAATTTATAAACAGTAGTGTTTCTTTTATATTTACAGGTAATGAATTCCCAGATTTTAGGCCTTTTATGTGCATGAGTTTTGCATAGCTGAGATGGACACGAGAATATCAAAGAGTGATTCTGTTGGCCTTGTGTTTATGGTCATGTGTTCTGTTAGGTGGCAAGGAGAGAGTTTTGGGAGGTTAATATCAAGTTGAGTGTTCTATGTATGTAATTAGGTCAGTAAAAGTATATGTTTTTTGTATGGTGAGTAGGTTAGTGTAATGAATATTGGTGAAGTGTGCTGCCTGTAGAAAGTGGTACATTCTAACTGCAAGCCTTTTGTTGGGTAACTTAGGTGGTCTGAGATGTTACTTGGTTGTTGAGGCCCCATGCACAAATACCACTAGTGAGAATAGGGTACATAAGAGATGATTATAGGGCCATGAGGGCTACTGTGGAGCATAGAACCGTATCTTCGATAGTAACTGCCTACAGTCTTGGAAAATTTCTTAGAAATTTGTCCAACCCCTGACAGTGACAAATAAGGGGAGATAACATCGATAAAGCTGACTTTGTTGAGCTAAAGGAGGGTAATATTACATACAATTTGCCTCCCTTTTGTTTTTGCTGTACACAAACATTTCTGTCTGTCTTTTTTCTGCTGCAAGCTCCCTGTCTGTACCTTCTAGCCTCTCCTTCTCAGAGAGCGCTCAAGACTGTTGTCATCACGTTTACTGCACTGCGCAACAATTTAGCACTTTGTCTGAATTTCTTGGTTTCCTAGTAATTTTACACTATTATACTTTATTTATGTGTACCTGTGAGACTGAGATAGGCAGAACAGAAAAGAGACAGATTGAAAGATATAGAAATGAGGGAAAAGATAATTAGATAGAAATGAGGGGGGAAGGCAGCATCCCCGACCCCCATTGTTTTGACAGGGGTAGGGTAGTGACTATGAGATAATATGTCACTTTGACAGCTGCCGACTCTGACTCCCAACATTATAAGCATCACACTTCGCACACAGGAGAAGGAGGAGAAGGAGGAGGAGGAGGAGGAGGAGGAGGAGAAGGAGGAGAATGAGAGGCGAAGAAGAAAAGGAGGAGAAGAATGAGAAGGAGAGGAGAAGAAGAGGAGAATGAGGAGAAGGAGGAGAAAGAAGGAGAAGAAGGAAAGAAAAGAAGCAGAAGAAGAAGGAGAAGAAGAGGAGAAGAAGAAGAGACGAAGTAGGAGAAGAAGAAGGAGAAGAAGGAAGGAGAAGAAGAAGAGAAGAAGAAGCAGAAGAAAGGAGGACGAAGAAGGAGAAGAAGAGAAAGAAGACGAAGAAGAGAAGAAGAAGAAGGAGAAAAGAAGAAGGAGAAGAAGAAGGAGGAAAAAAAGAAAAGGAGGAGAGAAGAAGGAGGAGAAGAAAGAAGGAGAAGAAGAAGAAGAAGAAGAAAAGAAGAATTGTTTGTTTGTTTGTTTGTGTTAAACAATTTTGTAACCAATATTATTGATAATTAAATGTTTGTGTGCTTATTGTGTTGTATACAACGAGTGTAATATATATACATTGCACCTTACTTTGGTCTCATAGGCCACAAAGTTTATGTGAAAAATAAAATAGTGAAAAAAACACAACCTTCAAATACAGTATACTAAAGTTAACGGGTGAGCGGCAAAGTCGCCGCTGTTGCCATACGCGGCTCATTATTCTGCAAACATCACGGCTCTATATCTCGGTAAGTACCAATGGCAAAAAATTTTTTTTTGACTAAAACACTCAGAAAAATAATCTTAACATTTTCATAAGAAAAAATAATTTTTTTTTTTTTTGAATATGTTGGCGACATAGAATACAGTTTCAGAGAGGGGCCTAAACAGTCTAAGGGATGAAATGCGACTCGTTGAGTATTGTTATGTATGGCGTCACTTTGGAAGTCGTCTGCTCACATCTCACATTTATGTTTATTTATTAAACTGTGGGGTGTAATTTATCTTATTTTATAATTTATGCATCGTGTTTATTATATAATTTTTGAAAAAAAATATCATGATGGATTAATGAAAAGTGAATATTACCGTAATAAAGACATTTAATGTGACTTTCGTTGATATTGTTATTATGGCGTCACTTTGAAGTTCGTCTGCCCACATCTCACATTTATGTTATTTATTCTAACTGTGGGGTGTCTTTATCTTATTTCTATGTTGCATCCGTGTTTATTATATAATTTGAAAAAAATATATGGATGGATTAAGAAAATGGTATATTACGTAATATACACATTTAAATGACTTGATGTATGTAAGGTTATTTAGGTACAGGTAGACATAAGTATAATTATCAGAGTAAATAGAAAATATGAAATAAAACTTTTAAAAACATTGAATGTTTGGAGTTTCCCAGACAAAAGGAAGACTTATGGCTTACTGAGCTCATGAGAATGTAAACAAACAGGGTGGCACGGTGAACCGTATTAGAAATCAGGTGGGGGAGCCGTATAGTGAGTTTGGTCATAATTTGAAATTCCGTAATAGCGGAACCCGTTAAGCAACGCCTTAAAAGCGGGGCCCTCCTGTAATAGGTAATAGTAGAAAATGACCAAGGCAGGTGAAAATAAGACCATAAGAACTGAGGAACACTGCCCCCATCAGGCTTATTAGTACATACTTGGCAGGTCCTTCGCAGTCATCCCTCACTATCAAATAATTTGCCCAAACACCAGTTTTCAATGCTACTCAAGAAATAAGCTTATGATAATTCTATTTACCCACGTGCAAGTCCGCACTCAAATCCAACCCCTCCTCACTCATGTATTTATCCAACTAAACATGAAACTGATTTTTTCATATTGGTGTTTTGTTTTTATGGTTTTGAGAATGCGGGGTTTACCCCAGGGACTGTTCAGTCTTTTAGCTGTCATTCTTAGTTTTTTTAGGGCAGGCTTGTTATGAGGTATTGAGTTTTTTTTTTAAAAAATTATAATACATTCGCAATTCGTATTGATTTCTAGCTCAGTGTGCCAATAAATGTTTGCTAATGGTTGTGAATTTATTAAGGTGCCCATTTGAAGTCGAAAGGTGACTTTAGTAGTGTCTTGGGAAATTTTACCAAGAGTTGATGAGGAAAGTGGGTAGGGGTCTGTGGTATTATCTGTAATTATCCCGATTTTAAAGGGATATGGTGTTGGTCCAGTGTGGTCAATAGGGAACCTTTCTCTGTAACTCTTGTAGGTTTTGTTACTTTTGGGTAGCAACATACAGTTACTCAGGTTTGTGAATTCGAAACGTGTGGGCCCGGTCTTCAGGAATTTATATTGAAGTCCCTGAGATATAAGTGATCTTTGTTCATGCGTGCATCAGTTACAATTTTCCTGGGTTTTGACTAAATTGGCAAATTTTTGACGTAAAAAACTCTGTAGATGTTTATAAATGTGAGGGGGTTTTCGTAGGTTTTTGGGGATTTGAATTTGGCTATTATATTTCCCCCATTTTATCTCTTGTGAAGTATTAGTGTACATTCTAGTTGGTCTGAGTATAATGGCTGTCCCACCCCCTTGTTGGTTGGCCCCAGTTGTGTATGGCTGTGAAACCCGGGAATGTATAGACATTATATCGGCTTTACCCAGGTTTCATTTAGTGTAATATGGACATATTGGCAGTAAGGTTTTATAATTTATGGGGTCAGAAATGCTTGCTTAAAGTCTGATATTTAGTTAAGGGATAGTTATTTGTTTTGGCATGAAAAAGTCCTTTATTGTTCTGCAGGTAGAATTACGTAACGTTTGATTCTTTTAAAGTCATTAAAAAAAGGGTTTGGGTTTCGGATCAATGCTTTAATCATAAGTTTTGTAGTAATCTATATTTTAAAATTAAGAAAAAAAACAAAGAAAAAAGTCTTAACTAAAAAAATGCACCTGAATTATTTAACAAATGTAAAAAATGAGCTAAGGTATTTTTTTTTTTTTTTTTTTTTTTTTTTTAAGCTAAAATAAAGGAACAATAAAAAGGGGATAGTACAAATAAAGTGATGACAAATAAGGGTTGGGAAATTGATAGTAGTGTATAAAAAATAAAAGAGCTTTGGAATAAAATGCAAAATTTGTAAACTTGTTCTTTTTTTGCCCGGGAGAATAGCCCTTGATTATTTTAACAATTGTGAATTATAACAGGGTGTTAAATTAAAAACTAAAAAAAAGGGGAAAAATATAAGGGGGTAAAAATTTAAATAAAGGAAACAATTTTTTTATAGTCTTAAACAGGGTGGACAAATATATTTTTTGTAAAAATCAAGTTGGTTGTTGGGATCAGCCGGGTCCCTACCAGGCCACATAAAATTCGTTACTTTTTAAACATCCCCGAGCGAAAAAGCATTTCAGTTTACCATTATTACTTAAATTTTGTTCTTAATGTAGGGTAAAAATAATAAATGAGATAAAAAGAAAAAAAGGAGAGAGAAAAAATAGTACATGAGGGAGGACAGGGGCAATTATGTAAACAAACCCGGCCAAGGTAAAATTTTTTTTAAAAAAGTGTACTGCGGGTTTTTTTAAAGTTACATTTGTTTCAATTGTCTCTACAGATACAGTAAAAAAATAAAGAAACCAAAATTCTCATTTAACATCATTTTTAGAAGTGAAAACCCTTTCAAAAATTCAATGTAGTCAAAGGCCCTAAAATCGGAACACCCTACCGAAAATTAAAAATGCAGAACATTTTCACCCTTTAAAACTACCCTCAGAAAAACTTTTCCTCCCCGAACACCCCGTCAACTAATTACACGAATACCACCTTGGTTAACACTTACACTCACTCGCCCATTTTTACCAAACAGAAATATCAATCTCAATCTCAAAAAAAATGAAACTTAATAGTCAAAATTTCTTGATACTCCAATCTGAAAATATGTATATCCAAAAAAAAAGATTCACATTGCCTAAACTCACAACTAGTATTTAGTCACTTAGCCATAATACCAGCTTCCCTCATAATTTTGTAATATTTTAAACTTAAGATTTAATTTAAGTCTGCTCGAAATGCCTAGCCATGCTAGGTGTTCTAGTGGTAACTCTGTAATTATTTTACTACATGTAAACCACACAATAACTAAATTCTGTAAACTCAGCATTGTAATCCTTATAGAGAATAAACTTTAAATTTTGAAGTCACTCTGACTTTTTTGGGTTATCCGGGGTTCACTACACATATGCTGTTATGTATGATAATCTATGTAACTGTATTTGTGTTTTACCTGAATAAACTTATATACATACAAAAGGAATAATTTCTACAGTTACCCCAGTAACACATTTTCTCTTATGTTAGATTAGAGAAAATTTTATTCTTGCTGTCACTTATACAAGTTATCTGGCTACCACATCTCATATTTATGTTTGTTTATTCTATTGTGAGGTGTATTTATCATCTTTATATGTTATGTATCATGTTTATTACATAATTTTGAAAAAAATATCATGGATGGATTAATGAAAATGTGTATGTTAATGTAATATACAACATTTAATGAGACTCGATGATTATTATTATTATTATTTCTAATATGGCGTCACATGTGCAAGTCGTCTGCTACCACATCTCATATTTATGTTTATTTATTCTACTGTGGGGTGTATTTATCATATTTATATGTTATGCGTTGTGTTTATTATATAATTTTGAAAAAATATCGTAGATGGATTAACGAAAATATGTATATTAACGTAATATACGACATTTAAATGAGACTCGGTGATTATTATTATCATTACTAATATGACGTCTAGATACATAAGACACTCTTACTGATTTTAATGTGTACCTGCAGGCCAGCACAGTGTGTAAGTTTATTTAGGTACAGGTATACATAAGTATAATTATCAGAGTATATATAAAATATGAAATAACTTTTAAAAACACTTGCAATTTTGGAGTTTCCAGACAAAATGGAGAGACTTAGTGTTTACGGACTCACAGAGAATGTAAACAAACAGGGTTGGGTCGGTGACCGTATTAGAAAGTCAGCTGGGGGAGCCGTATAGTGAGTTTAGGTCATAATTTGAAATGACCGTATTAGCTTATGCCGTAAAGCAAAATGCCATAAAGCGGGGCCCTACTGTATATGTCATTGATTCTCAATAGTGGAGAGGGATGCTGTGGCCCTACTTGGCTGAGATGGAAGGTTGTGGATTGTTTGCTGAGGTGGATGGTTGAAGCTTTGGCACTGAAGTCGATTATACTCGAGTAGTCAGAAATTTTGTACAATATATGTGCAAAAATATAACAGGCTATCATGTGGTATCAGCTATCACTTGCATATATTAATAAAAAATACCATTTTACCAGCTATGTTCTTATGTAATACATGACTTTTTACTAAATAAATGTGTCCAGCATAATGTAAATGCAAACTATCAAAGAAAACTTAAAAAATTGATACCACGAGAAAAACTTTTTAATTTTATCAGCATGTGTTATTATTGTTGGGTTGAGGGTTGTGATCTCCCCAGGACCATTGTATCTCTCACTGCTGTGAAATTAACTACCAGATTGCTTTTGCAAATATAAACTTATTTATTATGTTAATAAATTTATTACAATAAAGGACTATAATAAAAGTACAGTGCCATTTCCTCTTTATTTTCAATAATAAAAATATCAGTACAGTGGACCCCCGGTTAACGATTTTAATCCGTGCAAGAGGGATAATTGTTATGCGAAATAATCGTTATGCGAATGAATTTTCCCCATAAGAAATAATGGAAATAAAATTAATCCGTGCAAGACGCCCAAAAGTATGAAAAAAATTTTTTTTTACCACATGAAATGTTAATTTTAATACACAACAAACTGAAAAAGGCATGCACAATTACATGACACTTACTTTTATTGAAGATCTGGTGATGATTGATGGATGGGAGGAGGGGGGAGCATTATCTTCTTACTGTTAGAAGGGGAATCCCCTTCCATTACGGGCTTGAGGTAGCAAGTCCCTTTTTCCCGGGGGTTTCTTCCCTTCTTCTTTTAATGCCACTAGGACCAGCTTTATGAGTCACTGGACCTCTGTCGCAAACAAATCTGTCCATAGAGCTCTGTTACCTCCCGTTCCTTTACGATTTGTCAAAATGGGCCACAACATTGTCATTGAAATAGTCACCAGCACGGCTTGCAACAGCTGTGTCAGGGTGATTTTCATCTATAAAGGTTTGCAGTTCAACCCACTGTGCACACATTTCCTTAATCTTTGAAGTAGCACAATGGATTTCCACAACTGGCATAGGCTTCTCAGGGTTAGCCCCAAACCCTTCAAAATCTTTCTTAATTTCCATACTAATTCTCACCCTTTTTACCACAGGGTTGGCACTAGAAGCTTTCTTGGGGCCCATGGTCCCCTTATTTTCCAGAAACAGCACCGAAAACACTGTAATAATACGAAATATTCCGAGTGTATGCTTGGATGTTACCGCGGAGGCTGGCTGGTAAACAATGGGACGGGCGGCACATGTGAGGGCACATTGGACGCGTCTCGGACGAAAATCGGTGAGCGGGTTTTTAATCGGTATGCGCAGCAAAAATTTTGCGATAAAAGTAAGCGGTATGCGGAAAAATCGCTATGTGATGCCATCGTTATGCGGGGGTCCACTGTATAAGGAAGGGTGGGTGGGATGCTCACAGTCTCTTAACCCTTAACCCCAACACCACCAGCCTAACACACATCCTAGTGTCTTTACTATAATATACAAGTGTACCATCTAAACTGATGGACAAATACAGTGGTATCTCGAGTTATGAACTTAATTCGTTCCAGAAGGCTGTTTGAGTGCCGATGCCGAATGAATTGGTTCCTATAAGAAATAATATAAATTAGATTACAGTGGACCCTTGAATTTCATCCCCCTTGAATATCATGAATTTTGGAAATCGGCGACTTTTTTCGTCATAATACATGTATTGGCTTAATTTTTGTGATTTGGCTTAGAAATCATTGGTCATATGAAACACATCTGTGCGGCCTCCCAGCTACCCTGTGCACACAAACACCATTCAGTGTCAGTCTGGCATTGTACAGGTCTCCCTCAACATTCGCGAGGGTTAGGGGATCAAGAGCCTCGCGAATGTTGAAAAACCGTGAATGTTTGGTGCCCCAATATATTGTAGGGAAATATAATACAATACTGCTTCCTTAATTTGTTGAACCATGAACAATCATAAAATACATGAAAATGTCATAAATTGTACTAAATATATACATGTTATGCTTTAATAACATGTATGTTATTAAATACCACAGACTCCACCACTGCCTCCACCAATGCCTCCACCACTTCCCCAACCACTGAGAGTCCCTACTACCCTCCCTCCGACCCCCGCAACTGGCAGCCAGCCCTCCCACCACTCAGTGGTGAGTGTTTTGTTTGTTCATTATTTGCTATTAAACTACAGTATAAATAATGTAAACCCATTCATGATTGCATATTGGAATGGTTATTCGGACAGGTATTAGACGGTGACATCATGTGTTTACTCTTGAACACAGCAAAGAATCAAACATTTCTGCCACTGCTAATAATAACAATAGTAATAATAATAATAAAAATAATAATAATAATACGATATAATTGAAGGAAATTGTACAAAAATACGAGGGAGTGGTTGACACATCGTCAGTGTGGCTTTGTTTATGCTGGAATGAGCGTTAGTCTCCCTGCTCTTCCAAACATTTCACAATAATTGGGGTTTTAAACGTGGATTTTTAAAATTGGGGTTAAAAATAAAAATTTTTAGAAATATCTTATTAAAACCCCGATTATTTCCCCTTTTAATTAACTGTAGGGTTTAAATACCCGTAATGGTTTTCAAAAGTGCCTCACCCAGGCCTACTCGCGGTTTCTTTTTGGGGAATTTCAAGGGGGAAAGGGGTTACTGGAAATTTTTTTTAATAAAATGAAAAGGGGGGGGAAAAACCCCCAACCTTTAATTTTTCCCCCGGTTAAAACTCTAAAAAAACTAGGGGGGCCCGGGTAGGGTTGGGCTTTTAAAAATGTAAAAGTACAAAACCCCGGAAACTTTGAAAAAATAAGGACAGGAGGGAAGGTTACTAACTGAAACGTAATTTTTTTTTTTTTTTTTTTTTAAATTTTTTTTTTTTTTTTTTTTTTTTTTTTTTTTTTTGGGTTTTTTTTTTTTTTTTTTTTTTTTTTTTTTTTTTTTTAAATGTAAAAAAGGGGTATACTATAGTAAATTTAAAAAACTCAAAAAAATGAACAACGAACTAAACCCTTTGAGTTTTACAAGTGATAAAAAAAAAAATTTTTTGATCGATCGTCTGTTTTCGTTTTGATCTACGGATTCTGGGGAAAGGAATATATACAAGAAAGGTTTTTAAACAAAAAAGGCAGTTTCGGTTTGCACGAAAAATCTAGACTGTTAACTCTAGAATGCGGAGAAAACACGAACACAAAAATAATTCTTGAAAAATGATAAGTTGATACTGTAACTATTCATTTTACGGGTTTAAATTTAACTTTTAACCCCAAACTTTTGCTAGGGAAGGGTTTGGCTTATGAAAAAATGGGTGTCATCTCTGGGAGGTTTCCAAACTCTGTAGCTTTGGCTAATCATGTGTTTTGAGGAAAATCGGGAATTTGGAATTTTAAAAATGATACTTGAGGATTTTAAATCCCTTCGTGTAGTAGGGAAAAAAGACATTCAGGTTGATATCTGACTGAGTATCAGAGGAAGAGAGTACGGGAAATCAGGAGGATTGTCAGAGTTTTGTCACATTAGTCGGGGTTTGGAAAAAAAAATTTCCCTTTTATCATCACATACTAACTTCATATACCCAAAATGCGATTTTTTTTACTGCCCATTACTAATCTCTCAAACCTTTTTTTTTTTACCTTATTCCCGGGTGATATTTTCCCAACTACGCGATAAGGACCAACAAACTTTTGATCAAGTTTGGCATTGCAGACGTTTTTTAAAATTAGTCAGCATAACTCTCGAACCATTTTGATTTTGGATGGCTTTACTCGAGTATTTGGGGAAATTCTTGTAAATTCAGTGTTGATTTATAAAGGGTTTTTAAAGGATTTTTTTAAAAAACACTTTGAGCTAAGCTGGAACGAGTTGCTACAAAAATTTTCTTCGGGGTTGAAATTTGGTTTCGGATTAAAATATAACAATCAAAAGGGGAAAAACCGTTTATCTACACCTTTACAATGCTTTAATGTGGATGTCATATAGAAACATTGTAAGCGTTTTATAGCAACTGCACATCGGGTTTATAACTTCACCCCAAAAGTTTCACTATTGGGATTGATGGGGCCCTCTAAATTTTCAAGTACTTTCTTATTGGTTGTTCCGCTAACCCTTTGCTGCGGGTTTGATGAGGAAAAATGGTGGTTTTAGAGACCCTTTGTACAGGTACCCCAAATTTTCAAGAATTTCATTACAGAATTCACCTCCATTATTGTTACTAGGGGACTTGGGGGTGTATCCCTGCGGGTTTAATGCGTTTTTTAAACGTTTTTAGCTACTGTCTCGGAAAGGTTTTCTGCAATGGGGAAATAACTCGCAATACCCTGGTGAAATGGTCTCCCAAAAACACACGGGGATGTTTTTTCCCTTGGAGGGAACATGGGAAAATTTAAAGTTAACAAATCTAGCGAAAAACCCCTTTCCCCCAAGGGTTTTCGCTAGTAGTTGGATACCCTTGGATTGGATTAGGACCATTAGCATTCCCTTTATGTTGATGCGGGACACTACTTTTCCTTAAATACTCAGAAATATCAGTTCCCCTACGAGGCCAAAAGTATTTAAATCGGGCCTGTTTTACTGAACGATCCATCCCGGGGTGTGCAACCCCTGGTAAATCGTGAACAGCTGTAAGGCTACATTCACAGTGATGGGGAAATTACTAATGGTATATCTTCTGCTAGGAGTCCCCCAACTGGGCTGTTCGATACAGAAATTTTTGGGTTTTCAGGGAAGGAAGTCATGATGGGAGCTGGTGGTTCCAGCCCGAATAAGATTTCCCTGGAGCAGGAATGTATCACAAAAACCAAAAGGGGGATCGGTTCTTTCTTACTGGGGGAAAATGAACAAACTCGGTGGGTGGTTTGACCCCCCCCGGTTTGGGAAAAATTTAAAACGCTAAAAACCACGCAATATGAGAAAGGGAGAACAAATCAACTATCTAAAACTGCAAGACAGGAGAAAAGAATTGAACACGGTGAACAATGCTGATATTCTGAGTCGCACACAGTGACACGAGGTATCAATATAAAAATACATTACAAAACTTTAACAAGTGGAAGTTATCGAGAAAAAACTTTTTTACAATGCACTGATTTTCTGTCCCAAAAGGTGGGGGTCACAATCTTTAAAAAACAAGGGGCAACAAACACTCAAGTGAGCAAAACTAGCCACAGAAAAGTCTTTCTGCCGGCTTGTGGCATCAGCAAGGGGATGGCTAACTCGTTTTCAAGTTAAAAATTTTTCTCAAAGCGTCCCCTGGGGAAAGGAAAAGAATACTTTAACAAGTCGCCATCGCAAGGATAGTAGAGCACTATCGTGCGTGGGATGATATTTTGATGGGGTCCCGACAGGAGTGACAGTTTACAGTTTCCCGGGCCGCTCGGGGGTGTTTTAAAAAGTAATTCACGGATCTATAGGAACTTAATCTGAACTTCCCCATTTCGCAGCACTTTTAAAAAATCTCAGATACAAGCTGTGAGAACAAAAAAATTGCTCAGGGGGAGGTATTGTCGTCAGTCAGTAAGGGGAAAGTAAGGACTGATGAAAGGACCCGCAGTAGGGGCCTTTAGAGGTTGAGGTCGACATTCACTAAAGTTTTCAAATTTTAGGTATGTAAAGGGCTTTAAGGCAAAAATAACACGAGAACAAAAAAAAACAAAAAAAAATGAACAATTTAAAAAGATATAAAATTTAGAATTGAAATGAAAAAAATATACAAAATAAATTTTGCAGAAAATGTCTAAATCACTGAAAAAGGGGGGAAAAATCAATTTAAAGGACTTTTAAACCCAAAAAAAAAAAATTTACATTGAAAAATACAAGTAAAAATATTACTGGGGACTGAATTTAAAATTTAAAATGAGCTGTCCCTTTTCTCTTGCTAATAAAAAATTAATTAATTAAAATTTTTTAAAACAAAGTGAAAATGTAAAAAAAAAATTATTAAATTGTTCTGGGAAAATTTTAAATATTTTCTAAAAATTTCTTTGACAAAAATTTAAAATTTTAAATCATAAAAATAGCATAAAAGGGAAAAAAATTACTGCGAACAGTTCAACAAAAAAAATTTTAAATTTAGAACAAGTTTCATAAAGTGTCACCCGGGAAAACTCGGGGAAAAAATGAATTAAAAAAATGAAGACCAAAAAAAAAAAAACTGATTGAAAAACTTTAACTTTAATTGTAAATTAGACAAAAAAATTTACTCAAAAAGAGTAAAAAAAAAAACACTTTACGTTAAAAGTAATTTTAAATTGCTCAAGAGTGAATTTGTTCAAAAATTTTTTAAAAAAAAAAAATAAAAAAACAGGAACAAAACCCGGGGAAAATAACACTTACAGTGACGGAGCCACAACAGTATTAATTTTTTTCTTACAACAAATTTCCCGACTGATACAACAAAAACTTGCTGTGACTGATACGAAAAAAATTTTGCGTGAATTTATACGACAAAAATTTTTCTGGCAAAAAATGGTAACGTCTGCGAAAAAAAATTTGAGGAATGAGACCCCTGTTGGGGATACGAAAAAAAGACCCCACATAGAAAAATTGATAATTTTGGGATTTCTGAAAGAATACAAAAAAAAAAATGAATCACTTCACACAGGGGACTGACTGGGGACCCCTAACAATTTTTACTTACTGAGACAGGAGTAGCAAAGAAAAAAAAACAGAATAAAAAATTAAGATAAAATAAAAAAAATGAAAAAATTGTTTAAAAATTAAAGAGTCAAAGAAAAACTGAAAACACAAGGTTTAGAGTACACAAACAAATTTTTTATAAATTTGGGGGGCCACACACGCAAATGTCTTTAAATGCAAAAAACTGTCTCAAAAAAAAAATTATCATGAAGTCGAGAGTAGTAGACGGGTGTTTTTGGGACGGGAAGAAAGGGGTTGTCCTGTGGGCGGGCGGTGTGTACTGGTGACCCGGGGGAGGGGGGGTTTTCCCCCTCCCTCACAAATGTTGTCTGAAAGGGAAAAGTGCGTTCTAGGCGAATCACATAAATGGGTTTTTTCTCGTTGGCACCAGTCAATCTCTTGACCAAATTTTGTGAGCCGAAAAAGTACTAGGACCCGATACAAGGGTAAAAAAACCAAAAGGGATGAGTGGATGGCTGGTTTTGGTGGTGGTGGGTGGTGCTTCTGCCGCGCCCCCCCGGGTAGTGGGAGAGAGTGGTGGGGGGGGCGCTGGGGGTCTGCCGCGCACCCCCCTCACCCCCGAAGGTGGTTAAAAACCCCCTCTTGCCAAAAGGAATTTTGGGAAAAACCACCCTTTTGCATCCAAAAAGGGAGCACCAAAAACGATATAAAACAAACTTCAGAGGAACTTTTGGGTTACCCCCTTACTGCGGTGGGTTTCTTTTCTCTCGCCCTGGGTTTTGAAGGGTGGGTTGGTGGGCTGGGTTACCCCACGAGAATGGATGACCAGAAGACGGGGGTAACGATGCCAAAGCACGGAGGGGCAGTTTTGGGTGACAAAGGGGACAGGGTGGGAAAGTAGGCTGACTGGGTTCACTTCCACAGTCTGGCTTACTGAAATGGCTTAATTGCCAAAAAACCGGGTTTAAACCCCCCGGAGATTGAAGCAATTAGCACACAAATAAGCCAGGAAAGCTTTTAAAAAGGTGCAACAGGCTTGCAGGGGAATAGGTTTGAGGGGAGGGAGGCGGGTGGGTGGGTGGTGGTGCGGAGGGGATAGGCCCGGGGGCTCGAGGTGGGCGGGCGGGGAGTGGTGGTGGGTGACGATTTCACCCATTGGGCCCCGCCGGCACTCACAAAAAGTCTTCAAAAGCCTTGAATTACCCCTTTAAAAAAGTAAATCCACGCTCCAAAACCGCCCGTACCCTTTTTTTAAAGTGGGAGTTTGATACCCTGGAAAATTTGGGTAGAAATACTCACGTAGGCTGTTATTAGTTTTAATCGTAGATATGTGGAGAGAACCCCCCCGTTACCTGTCTCCTTTTGGGTTTCACTCGTAAAACTGAAATGCCGGCTGGCCAGTAAACCCCCTAGTGGGTTTTTGAAAAAGTGTTTAGCTCAGCAAAGACCCTGGGGCTTTAAAACCCGGGTTTGGGCGTTGAGTCAAAAAAACAGGGTTACTGGTAACTGGTTACTACTACTGAAGCTGGGTCAACCGCTGCCTCACCCACTGCCTCAATCGCTGCCCAACAGCTGCCTCAAACCCCGCCTCAAAACGCTTCCTCAACGCTGCCTCACCCACTTTCCTCAGGTTGCTGCCCCCAACCGGGTGCCTCACCCACTGCTCAATTTTCCCGCCTCAGCAGTGCCCCAACCCCCTGCCTCAAAACGCTGCCCCAACAGCTGCCTCAAAAAAACTGCCTCACCCACTGCCTCAGTCGTGCCTCAACAGCTCCCTCACCCATGCTCAAACCCCCAAACCCATGCCCTCCCATTCCAGTCGCATCAACTACAAGCACCAAACAAAAATTTATTGTGAAATTTTTAAAAGAGCAGGGGACTAAATCACTCCCATAAACAAAGCCACACGACGAGGGTGTCAACCATCCCTCATATTTTTGTACATTTCCCTTCTTCAATTATATGTATTTATTTATTATTATTATTATTTTTTTTATAATATTATTATTATTTTTATTATTACAGTTATTATTAGCGTAGCGAAATGTTTGATTTTTTTGCTGGTTCAAAGAAAAACACATAGTCACCGTTAATACCTGTCCGAATAGCCATCCAAATATGCAGTCATGAATGGGTTTACATTATTTTACTGTATTTTAAATAGAAAATAAGAACAAAACAAAACATCACCACACTGAGGGGGGGGAGGGCTGGCTGCCAGTTGGGGGGGGTGGGAGGTAGTGGGACCACAGGTGGCAGGAAACTTAATATGATTTGGCGGCGGGGATTTGGTGGTGGGAATTTGGGGGTTGGGAATTCGCGTGTGTAAAAACCCCGCGAAAGCTGAAAACATGAAGTTGGGGGGAAACCTGTATCTTGGTGATGACTACCCACGTGTTCATACGATACATTTCTTTATATATTATTTGTTTTAGTGCTTGAAATGCTAAATAAGCCACCAGGGCCCAAAGAAAGCCCCCAGTGCGACCCCTTTTGGGTAAAAAAAGTGAAAAAACACGATTAAAGTAAAAAAGAGATCATAAAAAAATTTTTAAAAGTGGAGTGCATGGTGGAGCTCTCAGGATTAAAAGGCCATTAACCCCCTTTCCATCGTAGGAAAAAGAGGATACCAACCAAGCTGATTTTGCAAAGGGGTGAATATGTAATAAAAAAGAGATCGCAAAAAAATTGAAGATTTTGGGTTGTTGTTGCTGGTGTGGATCAAAAAAAAAGAGTTATGCAGTCAAAAATATGCGGAAAGGAAAGGGAGTTGCATGCGATCTCGTAAAAAAAAGGCCTGGAACGAGTGCTGTGAAAGTAAATTTAAAGCCAGAAAAAGGTTGGTTCAAAAATTTCAAAATGAAGTGGCATTCACAATGTTTAAGGGGGTGAGGCTGCCATTAGACAAACAGGGGGCTAAAAATTCATAAGTGAATTCAAAAAACTTGTGGGGTGAAGGACGCCCCCCAAAAAGTGTTCAATTGTGACGGAACAGGCCTCTTTTGGAAGAAAATGCCAAAGAGGCCCACATCATGCAGGAGGGAAAAGGCATCCCGGGGACCCCAAGCCTATAAAAGACAGGTAATTCCCATTTGTGGGTATGCTTTGGGGATTTCAAATGAACCCTTTACTGGGTTCATTCTAAAAAATCCAGTGGTTCAAGAAAAAAAGTTTAAAAGGCAAATTTGTGTGTGATGGGGAAAGGTTAAAGTAAGACAGGGTCATGGGGACTTTTTTCCTTGATTTGGTTTTCAAAAAGTTTTTGGCCCCAATTGGAAAAAATCCTGGAAAAAAAATTGGAACTAAAGTGCCCCCTGGTAATGGACAGTGTCTGCTATCCCCCAGTTTGGGAAAAGAGCAAAGGGGAAAGGATTTTAATTTCATCCAGTAAAGTTCTTTCCCCCATACCCACTTTCCCACCTAACAAAAAAAAAAAAAAAAAATGTACCCCCAAAGAAAAGTTTAAAAGGGTTTTTTAAAATAACCTCAGACCGAATTGATCTAAAGATTTTGGGGAAAAGATCAGTCAGTATCCTCCATTGCAAAAACTTTAAAGGTAAGGCTTAGCAGGGGTGACTTCCAGGAGATAATTCTGCTTGGGAAAAATTTGTGGCCAAATTGCCTAAAAAAAAAATTTTTTAAGGTTTTTAGGCGACTCTGAGGGCCCCCACGCCGGTGTGGAATCTGTTGTTGCATTGGGGGGAAAACCATGGGGTTTGGTGTGAGTGGGGAGGATGTGGAAGAGTGGGAGAGGACCAAAATGAAGAGCTAACCACTGGACTGCAACTTAAACTGCAACGCAACAGACCCCAGCTCAGGAATTTAAACGGAGGAGGGGAGGAAAAGAAGAGGGGGAAGAAGTTCCCTTTTTTCAGAATTAAGGGGAGTTGCAAATTGGACTATGTGAAAAAGTGTGGAGGAACATCCCTGACAAAGCTGTTGCGGCTTGCATGCGCATGTTTAATTTTAGGCAAATTTTAAAAAAAATGCCCGAAACAGACCCTTCTGAAAAAAATTTTTGAGAACAGGGGTCCATGACTCAAATGGGCCTAGTTGCATTAAAAAACAAAGAACGGAAGTACCCCGAAAAGGACTTGATACCCCGAAGTCCTTATGGGAGGGAAATTTACCTTCCGAACAAAAGTAACCCTTTTCCCCTTCTCCCCTCCCCCCATCTTCCATGCATAAAAATTCTTTAGTAAAGGTAAAAAGTTGTTATTGTTTTATTCATGCTATTGTTTTCTTTTGTGTAGAAAAATATACATTTAAAGTTAAAAAAAATTTCTTTTAAACTTTTGGGTGTCTGGAAAGGATTAATTTGATTTCATTATTTGTATGGGGAAAAAAAGGTTTTTAAAATTGGAATTTGAATTTTGGCGACTTCTGGAATGGATTAATCATGAAAAACATGGGTCCCCTGTGTGGGTTTTTTGGGCAGCCATCTTTTATATTGTTTTTAAAGTCACCTTTGGGACCTTTATAAAATTTTTAGTATTTTTTAAAAGTTTATACAATAGTGTATAAAAGTTAATAGAATTGAAATGAAATCACCTAAACCCTTATTTAGGATCATACTGATCAGGAGCCCTTGTAAATCTGAGTCATCAGTAAAAGAGTATGTTGCTAAATGAGGAGAGGGGTGTATACTACGGGGCCACGAAACTTGAAAGGGGGGAACAGGGGTCAAGTCTAGCTACAAAATTCCAAAAAAACAATACTCAAGCGAGGGATTTCCTGTTGGGAAATTTCCTAAAACTTCTTCTTTTCCAACTGATCCACTGAAGCACACCCGTTATAAAAAATTTTCTGAAAAAAAGCTCAAGTTCTGTCATATTGTTTTAAGGGGTACCATGTCCTTCACCCTCCAAAACAATATTGTTAACAGTTTATGAAAAACACTCTTTCCTGACATTACTAAAGGGTCCTCCCTAATAACCAAAGATAGAGACCCAACTAAGTAAAAAAATGAACCAAAAATTAACTTACCCTTGTTATCCCCAAATTATCAAAAAATTAATCCCCAAGCTTTTACTTTTTTATAGATTCGCAGTATTATGTTTCTTTAACCCCCGCCAGTTTGGTTTTTTTTTTTTATACCAAAATAAAAATGCAAATGACAATCATACAAATGCTGGACTTATTTTAAAAGCTTTGAAAATAAAGAATAACCACTAGGCCCTTTATTGACATTTGGTGGTAAGCTTTTTTGACAGTAGACCACAGCTTTTTACCCTCAAACTAGTCATTATGGTTCAGAGGTATTTACTTAATTATTTTTTTTCTTTTTAAAACCCCTTGGCTATTCCCACAAGGAGGGTGGCCCGAAAAAAAAAAAATTCATATTCACTCCCTCACTGTCTTGCCAGAGGGGTGCTTTTACACTCAAAATAAAAGCAACTTAACACCCCTCCCTTAGAGTGTAGACATTACTTCCTATCTCCAGGACCAAATCCCGCCTCCGGTTTTCCCCCGAAATCCTTCTAAATGTTTTCTTTTTCACCTCCAACAGCAGTCAAGTTTTTCCCTTTTCTTTTTTTTTCCCCCCCACAAAAAAAATCTTTCTTTTTAATCCAACCCTTTTCCAAAAACTTCCCTTTACCCCCCCTATCTTCCTAGGCCGAAAACCCCCCCCCCCTTCCTTTGCTTTTTACCTCCAAACATTTGTTTTTCCCCTTTCTACATTTTCCCCCCCTCAACACCCCCTTTGCCCTTAATTTTGGTAACCCCACCTTTAATTTTGAACACAATTTCCTAATTTCCCAAAACAATTTCCTCAAAACATGATTTTC
The DNA here is from genome assembly GCF_026875155.1 of Cherax quadricarinatus. Taxonomy (NCBI): domain Eukaryota; kingdom Metazoa; phylum Arthropoda; class Malacostraca; order Decapoda; family Parastacidae; genus Cherax; species Cherax quadricarinatus. The sequence goes on along the minus strand of NC_069466.1, from coordinate 1,672,677 downwards.
TCCCGCCCCAGCCTTCTCCCCATTGAACATTCATCACCCATGCTTTACACCCCTACAAAGTGTTGGGTTTAAATTTTACTCCCCTACATTCCCTTTTTGCTTCCCCGGGCAAATTCTTCGTCTCCACAACTCCAAGTCACCCCCCCCTTTCCCCCCCACCAGTTTGGATTACCTCATCCTTCATCCCATCGCTGACAGTCACTCCTAATATCTGAAACATTCACCTTCTCCATCTCTCTCCCCCAATCTGATATCCCTCTTTCGTCATTAATCTTTTTATTATCCTATAACCTTATTTTCCTAATTCCTTTTTTAAATTTTTTCTTTTTCATCCCTAAAAATTTATCCACCAACCCCGCAAATTCTCTTCAGAATCTCCCAAAAGCATCGTGTCATCAGAAAGAGCAACTGTGACAACTCCCACTTTGTGTTTGTTTTTTTTTTTTAACCCACATCTCTTGCCCAAAACCCTGCATCATTTCTTACAACCCCCTTATAAATATATTGCCCCCAAAA
>NC_069466.1:1618824-1671661 GCF_026875155.1 Cherax quadricarinatus | reverse complement strand
AAAGGGGGGGCGGGGAATTATTTAAAAATTTTTTAAATTACAACATTTTAATTAAAGTATTCCAAAATTTTTGCCGATAAATTTTATTTTTGGACAAAATACAAAAAAAATTTAAAATGTAACTGAAAGGAACTATGTAAAAGGGATGAAGGGGGGGGTAAAAGTTTTTTGGGGGGGGGTGATTCCACGCATGGTTTATTTTTGAAATATGGGAAAATGGTTTTTTAAACATTGTTTTGTACAAATAACTTAAAGGGGGGTTTAGGAAACCCCAGGGACTTGGGGGGGGGAATTTTCCTGTCTAAAATTTTAATTTAGTTTTAAAAAGGGTGAAAAGAATTCGGAAGCAGGGATAATGTTAAATTTTTTTTTTGGGGCCGGTGGGAATGGGCCATGGAAATAAAAAAAAAATTTTTTTTTTGGAAAAAATTTTTGGGTTTCTAATATTAATTTTTTTTTCCTTTTTTCCTTTGGGGAAAATTTTTCAACCAATTTTCAAAGAAAAAATAATTTTTTTTTTTTAAAATTAAAATGACCCTAGCTTTTTAAATTTTGAATTTAAACTCTGCCCGAAAAGATAAATGGGGTCATTTTTTTTTGTAATTTTACATTTTCAAATTTTTAAAAAACAAAAAATTATTTTTTGGGAAAAAAATTTTCTTAAGTAAAAAAATTAAAAATAATTTTTTGTTAAACCCAAAAAATGCAAAAAATTGTTAGGTTTTATATGGGGCCCATTTTTACCCCCTAGAAATTAAAAATTTTTTAAATCCAAAATTCCAAATTTGTCAATTTTTAAAAGTGACGGGGATTTTTGGCCTTTCATAAAAAAAAAGAATATAGTATTATAAAATTCCCAATAATTTATTAATTTTAAAAGGGATAAATTTTCCAAAACCCCAATTTAAATATTGCTAATAAAACTCAAACAAATTTTATCATTTTAAATTTTATACTTTTTTTTTTATTCAGAAAAAGCTCACCATTAAAAGAAAATAAAAAACACCCTAGGTACTTAAATTTGGGTTTGCCCGAAAGAAAGGGTAGAGTTTTTTTTTTAAATTTAACAGGGTTAAGAATAAAAAGGGGAATTTTGAAACAGGGGCTTTTAAAAATTAAATATTTTGGGAAAAGGGAAATCCCAACGTTAGGTGCAAAAGGGTCATGACACCATTTAAATTCCCTTTTAATATCTTTTTCTAAATTGCTGGCACAAAAAAAAAGAAATGATCATGTAGAAACCCAAAAAGGGTTTAAATTTTTAGAAATCATTTTCAATAAATTTTAAAAATTTTCAAAAAAACCATAAGCATTTCTAAAGAAAACTTTTTTTGCAAAAAGAAATTTTTAAAAAATTCCCAAATTTTGCAACTTGGGAAAAAGGGTCCCCATCCTTTTCTTTTAATTTTAATGGGGGTAATTGGGGGAACCCCTGCAGTCAAATTTTTTTGGACCCCCCAAGGGGTTTAAAAAAAAGGGGGAAATAATGACCCCCCATTTTTCCCTGAATTTTCCTAAGTGTCGGCATAAATTAATTTTGATGAACTCCCCATCCCACAAGGGGGGTCCCCGTCAAGTTCCCCTTCTAAATTTATGTATCCTTCTAAAAAAATACAAATTTTTTTTCCCAAAATCAAAAAAAACCCTTTTTTTTTTTTTATTTTGCTATTTTAAAAAAGTTGAACAGAAATTTTGGGGGAACAAACACAAAAAAAATACCCAAATGTTTTTTCTAAACCAGGGTATAATTTGAATTTTTGGAAGGCTTTAATCCACCTTTTCCCTGTTTTTCAGGTTTTAGCCTTACATTTAAAAAAAAATTTTAGCTTTTCATTACAATTACCTGATAAAAATGCAAAAAGGAATATAGAAGTAAAAACAAACAAAAAAGAATAACATGAAACATTTAATAAAAACAATATGCACCTCTGTTTCAATTCCCCCACCATCCCTAAAAAAAAACTAAATTTTATGCAACAAATTTCCCGATAAAAGAAAGGGAGGGTAAAAATTGCAGGGAAAAGATAAAAAAAAAAATTGAAAATTTTTCCCAAAAACCAATATCATTTTCTAAACCTTTTCCCCCCAATACTTTTAAAAACCCCATTAAACCTTATTCAACAAAAAAAACTCAAATTAAAAAGGAAAAAATTTTTACATGAAATTTTAAAAAAAAAATAAAAAAAAGGTTTTTTAACAATTTTCCAATTTTCCCCCCAAAACCCCTTATTTAAAGACCTTATTTCCCCCTTTCCCCACGTTTGGGTTTAGGGTTTTGTTTAAGTATTTTTTTTTTTTGTATCCCCACCCCTTTGGTATATATATGTGGAGGTACAAGGGCAGTGAATGCCCCATAAGTTTCTACCACTCCTCCTTGGCCAGACCAACTGCAAAAATTTAAAATTTATTCTTTCCCATGGAGAAAACGAAGTAAAACAACAATGTGTACCAAATCAAAAAAAGGAATCAAAATTACACAGTACATTGAGGGGGGGGAACAGTGGATATCTGGCAATGAAAATTTTATCAGCCATTTCTGGAAACTTTGAATGGTGAGAGCATGCAAATTATGATCAAGGGTGAAAAAAAAATGCTCATTAAGGGAAAAAATCGTATGGGGAAGAAAAAAAATCATCATTTCATGTGGGAGCTTTTTTAAAAATTTTGCAATTTTTCATATGCTACTGCCCAAAACTTATGATGTACGTAAAAAATTGTACTTACAAAATGAGAAACATTTAAGAATTAAGCTTCTTTTAACAAACTGTAATACAAATGTTTTAAACCGTGCTTGGGAAAAAGGGGAATCACCCTTCCCATAATCCCACAAAAATAAAATAAGCTTATAAAACTAGCATATTCGTCACTGATTTTTTTTTCACGATTTTGTTTTCAACAATAGTCCAGAAGTTGATGCCTCAGAGCAAATTTCATGAACAAAAGAAACTTACAATTTTGTAGGTTTTAACATACTCACTATATTTTTTTTTCAGCAGAAACAAACCAACATTACTTCTTGCAAACAATGACAAACCTTACATGGATAAAACAAATTATAAAGGAAGTATTTTTTTAAATAAGTAATTAAGAACCCAATTAGGAAGTGTCATCAAAAAATGAAATAAGCAAATTCTTTTGACTTAAAAATACATAGAAAAAAATTAAAAAAAAAAAAAAAAACCTCTCATTATCTACAAGAGGGCCCCCCAAAAATAATACAATTAAGAAAAAAAAATACGTTTTCCCCAAAGTTCTTTCTTAACATTTTTATGCTAATATTTTTGGGGGGATTTTCCCTAACATAAAAACTGCATACTGTTAGGTTCAGTTGCAGAAAAAAGGTCATAAATAAGAAAAGTTTTGAGTCTACAATTTTTCTTAACTGAGTTTCATTTAGCATTAGTGTTTCCCCCATGAAAGGGGCCTTCGTGGTAAAAAATCCCCCCTAAAACCCCAAAAATATTTATAAAAGTTTAACCCCTTCGCAGAAGAAAAGGCCCAAATGAAAAATATTTACAAAAAAGGAAAAAGTTAAATAATAAATTTTTTATAAAAAATAAAAACCTGCGAGTTTCCCCTAGCCCGCATTAAAGGGGGTTTCTGAAAAGGAAAAAAAAGGGCCCAAGAAAAAATTAACTTAAGGACAGGTATTTGGGGATTGTAAAAAAGTCAATTTCCCTTTGAAAAGGGGAATTTGTATTAATAAAAGATTTTTTAAACATCCTAAAAAAATTTTTAAAAACTCATCCCTTCCAAATTTTTTAAAAGGCTTTTTTCATAATGGGGAATTAGAAGCGTTACAACTTTTAACCCAAATTTTACAATGTAAAAGGGGACTTGTTAAAACCAAAAGAAAAGAAAAAACAAAAAATTCCAAACAATTTAAAAAAGGGGTTCCCAAAGAACATATAAAATTTTTTTTTTTTTTTTTTTTTTTTTTAAAAAAAAATTTTGTTTTGGTTTTAAAAACCAAGAGTTCTTGGGAATCATCATCAAAATTTTTCCATTAAGCGCCATTTTCAAATTATATATTTCCCATTTGGGCCTTTTTTTGCCCCATTTTAATAAACCCTTTTTTTTATTTGAAACTGGGTTTTTCCATGGCAAACCCCACGAACAGAATAACTTTTGGATAAGGGGGGCAGGCTTCAGGTTCCAATTAATAAAAAAATTTTTTTTTATTCCAAATCCTAAAACATTCTTGAACAAAATTCCCCCCAAAAACCCTATAAAAATTTAAATTTTTTCAAAAACCCAACTGCATGGCCAAAGCAAACAGAAAACAACCAAAGCAAACTTACACCGGGAAAGGGTAAAATTTTTCCACCCCACACAAAAGCCCAAACAAACACCAAAAGAAAACATCCACATACAACACTTTGCCAAAGGCAAAAAACACAATAAACAGAAACAAATAAAAGCAAAAGACCCCAAAAAAACATTTTTTTTTAAAGCCCCAGCCCAGAATACATTCGCGAACAAAACCCCCCACCCGCAAAAAAGAAATTTTTTGTTTTTCTTTTCACATATGTAGTACTTTATTTCAAGCATTTCAAAATAAATTTATTTCAGCAGTAAGTTTTCCATACTATAACAGCCAAAAAACCATAAAAATCACCAAAAAAACCCCTCAAATTTGATATTTTAAACCAAAGACAGGGAAAAGGGTTTTTTTTTCCCCTCATGCACTGGGCAGAAAAAACCTTGACTATGCAACCACCCAAAAAACCCATTCTCTCATGTCTATCCAAATTTTCATTCACAACACATAAAAGGGTACTGTTTAAAACCCTTTGGGGGTTTCGGCCCGTATAGTACGGCTTAGCCCCCGTTTTTTTTGACGTACAGTACCAAAAATTTCAGCGCCTTCAAATTTTGGGGGAAAAGGCTGGTAGGCCTAGGGGGGAGAGAAGGGTGTGTGGGTTGGTGGCGCGGTAAAAAAAAAATAGGGGACCCTGGGCACATTGTGGAACCCATTTTAGTAGACCTTTTTCCCATGCCTCCATAAAACCCCTCACTCCTCGGCGAAGGGGGACACTTTTGTTCCCCAGTACAGTTCTAATACGAGGGAAGTGCCATGAAGATAATTTAAAGGCTTTGGTGAGGTTTGTGACCAAAATAAAACCATAATACGGAATGGGGGAAAAACCCAACGACCTCAGCCTTCCACCCCTGCTGGGGCCCTTGTTCATTTTCATTTACCGAATAAAAGAAAACTCCTATTTTCCCAAATCCTTGACTCAGAGTGAGCAATTGGTGTGATAGTGATAGTGAATATGAACTACAAGCCCTTAAAAACCAAATTCCTTTGTGATAGTGAAGTGGAATATTCTCCAGTGAATGTCGCACAGTATACAGTGGACCCTAAAACCCGATGGCATCGATTAAAAAAAAATCTGACTACTTTCTTTTTAACGAAAAAATTTTTCCTTTCGACAGCGTTTAAAAAAACCCGACCAGCCATTCCCTTCCCTAAGACCCCGTCCACTTTTTGGGCCCAGTCGCCTCACTTTTCCCCCGGGGCCAGTGTTTACAAGCCGCCACCGCGGCCCCTTTCCCAAAAATACAACTGGAAAATTTCATTACACAGCCTTTTTAGGTTTCACCTGCAAAAAAATCCCCAGGGCCCCAAAAAAGCTCTAGTGCCAACCCTCAGCAAAAAGGTGAGAATTAAATATGGGAGAAAAAAGATCATTGCTAGATGAAAGTGGAGTGCATGGCTCTGATGGTCAGGTTGTATAATAAACCCCAATCAACCATCGCTACATTGTGGGGAAGAAAAGGCAATCAAAGGGAAACTGTTCTTTCCAAAGGGGCAACATTTTTCGAAACTAGATCGCAAGCGGGGGGAAGATGTTGAGAGCCTTATTGGTTTGATAAATGAGAAACAAAAGCGGAGATAGCACTCCAAAAATCAAATGTAAAAAGGGTAGAATTGCAGACATTTAATTAAAAAAATGCCACCCAAAATATGATTGAGTGAATTTTGGCCCGCAAAGGTTTGGGTTTAGAATTTAAAATCGTAGTGGGATTCGATGTGAAAGGCATGGGAGGCTCCAGTTCGGAAACCAAAGCGGCTGAAAAATATGTGCAGGAAATTTAAAAGGGGTCTAGACATGAAGGACTGAAACCTGAACAAGTTTTAATTGTGACGAAAAGGGCCTTTTTGGGAAAAAAATGCCCAAACGGATTTCATTACTCAGGGGGAAAAGGCACTCCCAGACATAAGCCATGAAGACAGGCTTTCCCTGCTGTGTGGCCAATCATGGTGATTGCAAAGTGAACCTTTTTTGGTGTATCACCTGAAACTCCCAGTGGTTCCGGGAAAAAAAATGTCTCAAGCTAATTTGTTGGCTGTGGGGGGCAAAAGAAGGCATGGGGCACAGGAATTTTTTCTATGACTGTTACACCATCATTTGCCCCCAATGTGAAAAATTACCTAATTTTAAAAGAAATTAGACCTTAAGTGCCTCCTGGATTTGACAATCTCCCGGGCATCCTTTAGCTTGGGGAAGCTACTTTCAGGGACATAGCCATTTAAGGGAAGTTTTTGCCTCCTAATCCCCCCTCTCCGCGCCCATGGACCACAGGTCATTTCCAACTTCAAAAAACTGTACCCCAAAAGTAGTTTTGAAAGGTGCTTTGTAGGGGCCCAGAAACTCTCTGACTCCCCAAAGAGTTTTGGAAAAATCATTTTACCATCCCAAATTTTTAAACATTATAGTAAGGGTTTTTAGGGAAATGACTAAAAGGACCTTGAACTTCTTGAAAAAAACTGTGGCCAGAATGGTAGACAAAAGAGATTTTTTAGGGTTTGAGGCTAACCCTGAAATCCATGCCAGTTGAGGAACCTTGGGCTTGGGGAAGTCCTTGGGGTTGGAGGGTTTGTGGGGAGATGGAAGAGCTGGTGGGGAGGAAATGAAGAACTAACCACGATGACTGCTAATCACTTGAACAGCAAGAGGGGAGACCTGAGGAAACTGCTTTGGAGGAGGGATAGAGAAATTGAAGAAAGGGCCCACTTCTAAAATTTAAAGGAAAAGTGTGCAAAGTGGGTGAATGCAAACCATTTTTGAGAAAAACACCTGAACAGCACTGCACCGGTTGGCAACCTGTCACTGACAATGTTTTGAAACCCCTTTAGGAAATCAAAAGGAACAGAGGTACAGGTATCTATGGAAAATATGTTGTGCGACAAAGTCCATGACTCTGATGCGGTCCAGGGCATTAAAAGAACAAGGGAAGTAACCCCCCGAAAAAACTTTCTACCCCCAAGTCAAGAAACAACGGTCCCCCCTCCCCCATCCCATCAACACACCCGATCTTCAAAAAAGGTGACTCAAGAAATCGTAATGACACGATTGCAAACAAACCAACCCCCGGGCCCGGGGTTGAAACCCGCGTCAAAGTCTCAAAACTCCAGCCCGTTATACCGCGGGTTCAATCCCGCCGGGGTATGGTTTCTTTAATAAAGGTAAGTGTCATTAATGTGCATGTCTTCTTCAGTTTTTTGTGTATTAAAAAAAATATTTTTGTGGGAAATTTTTTTTTTTCAATCTTTTTGGGGGTCTTTCACGGATTAATTGATTTCTCATATTTTTTTGGTGAAAATTAACTTGACTAACGTTATTCGATTAAGATGAGCCCAGGAACGGTTAATATCGCGGTTGAGGGGCCACTGTATCGACGATATATGTGCTCTGGGAGTGTGCATTCTATACCAAGGGGGAAGAGTAAAAATCTCGGGTACATCCCATGGCGTACAACAGGAACAGCATGAAAATGACGAGAAGTTTGCAATTGGGGGGGAAAAAGGCAGGTGGGGGTAGTGGGGGTGCCGGGCCCTGGGGACCACCATGAGCCTGGCCACCCACGCTCTGCCTCGCTGGCTACAAAAAAGGTTGCCCTCCCCCACCCCCCACCACACCAGCCTCCACAACCACAACCAAAGTCCATACCCACCCCAGACGCACCGGGATTGGGAGGGAACTGCAATTTTTTCCAAAACCCCCCCTTTTTATGAAAGCCAAAATGGAATACCCCTGTTTTACACGGGAACAAACCACTGAACTGGAATGTTTCGAGTTTTCTTTGACAACCCCCCGAGGAAATTTTGTCAGGGAAAACAACAGATACTACATACACCAGGCAAACACATTTTCTTTCACCAAAAACACTCACCCTGGGAAAGGGGACAACTTGGTAATGTATCTTTTCTTTTCCCCAATAATGCTTATCCACTGTGTTAAAGCACAGAGCAATTCATACTGGGCAAAAAGACCGCCTGACGCAACCCCAAGTTTCATTATATAATGGGGGTGAATCAAATTTTTGTTACTGTTACTATGCTTTACTTCTCAGACAAAACCGGGCTACAGAAACAACGGGGTTTATAAATTAGGGAATTTTTGGTATCTGAAAGAGAAATTCAAAATTTTAGTTTACCCTTTAGGAAGCTGAAATTCAGTCTTTGATTCTGTTCAAAGGAAAACTCTCTTTCAAGCAGACATACCCAAGCAAGAGGAAAAAGCTTTGGTATAAATTTTTGTGCTTTGCGTGGGTTTCAGTGGCGGTATTGGATAATTGGTACACGGAAGTTATACATGCAAAAACCAGGAAGTTTTTGGACTTTTCTGGGGATGTGGTTAAAACAATGATGAACCCTACCCGGTAAGGGGGATAATTTAATACGAAACTGGTAACAACCCCCTCACTCGTATTTTTTGCGAGTGAACAGACAATTGTGTGGCACAGTGTTGCAAATCGTAAACATATCCCGGGGTTTTATGCTGGCCTCGAGAGGCAGGTGCAGGCGTTTTGCTGCCAAAAACATCATGGGGGTTTGGGGCATGACAACGAGAAAGTCAACCTTTTTATCAGTTCACCCCAATGAAATGCAGACACTGGCAGGGACATAGAGAAAAACAATGAACTCATTCTAAAAAACCCACAGCTTGATTGATTACCAAACCCCCAATATGTGCTCAGTGACAAATGTGACAGCAATTGGGGTTTTCTGATTGTGTTTGCAAGAGTTATAAATGGACATAAACTCTTTTTCCATCTTCTGGCTTTCCATGCTCAGGGCTTATAAAAGTATAAGATAAGGGCCAAAAACAAACCATCATATGGGGGAATTCGTTTTGTCTGTCTCAGACAAATATATTCAATACCCAAGGGAAAACACCCAAAGACGCCCCCTAAATTAAACCCCTGCTCCTTCTCTCTGAAGCATGGGGATCATTTCCAGTAAAACGCCTGCTACTGCTTTTAAAAAAAGGCTCGAAGAGGTGTACATCGGGGCACATACAAAAAAAAAAAACCCCACAAAAATGCAAGACACTTGTTTTTTGTTGAGATTAAAACACCACTGGCATGACACCATGTTTCAAAAACTTCCCCCAAGCTGCAGAACTTCTAGAAACATTCCCCTGGACTGTAAGTGTATATAAAATAAAGAAAAAAAGTAATAAAAAATACTTTTTACGTTTTTGTGTGAAAACAACAATTAAAAAAATATAAGAAAAAACAGTTTTTTTGGAGTTATTGTGAGTAAATAAAGAAAAAAAACTTATAAAATAGTGCTAATATTGGTCCACAGGCCATAAAAGTAACTTGGGGAAAAAAAAATAAAAAAAACAGTACCAAAAAACAAAAAAAAATAAACCGGGTGACGGGAGTCGGGATGAACATACATGGGGGATTTTCGTCAACTTTAACGCCTCCATATCCGGGAAGTGTTGATGGTAAAAAATTTTTTTTTTTGCCTATAATGTTTTTGAAAAGAAAAAAAAACACTTTTCATAAAAATTTTTTTATTTTTTTTTTTTAAAATTTGGGAACCCCGAGAACAAGTCTCTAAGGGGCCCCCGACCCTCAAAAGGGTTTTAAAAAAATGGAACTATGCGAGTGACAACATGTGAATAAAGTAGACAGTGAAAGGTAGTGCTGTGAAATAATTATTTATTTTTGTCCACATTTTCATGATGGAAAATTTAACAGAGCGTGTTTTTATTGTGGGAGAATAATATTAATATAGTTTTCAATCTTAAAAAAAAAAAAATTATGGACCCGGTTCCATTGTCAAGTAGGAATCCAGTAGTTACATGTCTGTATAAACCTCTATTCAGTACCATATCATATCTAGGGCTAAATCAGTGTTCCCACCAATTTTGCCTGGGTTTTCTGCAATGTGCATGAAAAAAGTTTTCCTCCAGCATCTGTTTCAGGCACTAATCAAACATCCAATCTTTCTGCACGCTTTTTAAAGGAACAGCTTAAAAGGAGAGATGGGAGACTTTTTTGGTTCATGCACCCCCACAGCAAATTTTTTTTCTTCTAAAATGTGTATTTGTGTTTTGGGCTTCATAAACCCATTGAAATTTATTACCATACTTAAATGATTTATTTAGCTGAGGACCGTTAGGGGGATTTTCAAATACAGACAAGAGAGAGAAATGCTCAACCCGTAAAAATTTATATTTTTTTTGTTTTTAACCAAATAAAGACAGACCACGGTGTTTTTTCAAAATAAATTTTCCTATAAAGGGTTCGACAAAGCCTTGCATCCTTTATTAGCATATTTTGATAAAACTCATTTCCTCACTACAAAAAGAAAAAAAAAAAAAAAACTCCTGACCACTTTTTTAAATTTTCCGCAAACAAAAATTATGGACAGCTCCATTACATTTGTGAACGGTGAACAATCAGGAATCCAAACACAAATTTTTGGAAACCCTATAAAGTTCTTTAAGAAAACTGGGGCTACCTTGGTGCGAAGGTTTATCTGATACATTTCTTCCCCCTTTTTTAACTGGGAAAAGGGCCCTAAATAACCACAACAGGGCAGACAGTCACTACATTCATCATGTGTTTTAGGTTCAAGTCTGGCCCGGCCCAAACCCCCCCTTTAAGTTAAGTGTGAACCTGTTAAAATTTAGCTGATATACCTCTGAGGGGGTTTGTGCCGTATAAAAGACACATCGATACTGCTGGGAATTGGGCTTTATCATGTATAGACTTTAACAGTGAGTATTAGGGAAAAAGGGGGATTATTTCCCTAAAAAGGGGCCTAACAAAGATGTGGATGTCCCCGGGTTTTTCAATATTTTATAAGGGGTTTAAGAAAGTAATCTGGTCTTTGGGAAGAGATTGGATTAAAAAATAAAGAATCAAACACAAATGGGATTGTCACAGTTGCTCTTTGCTGATGACACGAGCTTTTTGGGGGATTCTGAAGAAAGTTGCAGAGGTTTGGGGGATGAATTTTGGGGAGTAAAAGAAGAAAAAAAAAAAGTGAAAAAATAGGAAAGAGAAGGTTTAGGATAATAAAAAAAATTAGATGACGAAAGACTGGTATCAGAATTTGGAGGGGGAGAGTATGGAGAAGGGAATGATTCCCAAAATTTTGGATGGACATGTCAAAATGGGCTATGAAGATGTAATCACAGAATGATGAGGGGAAAAGGGTGAGCGGTGAAATTTGGGGTCTGTGGGACAAGAACTTTGTCCGTAAGCAAAAAAGGGAAAATTTGAGAGTATAATTGAACCAACACTCTTGTATGGGGGTGAAGCATGGGGTAATGTTGCAAATTTGGAGAAAGGGTGGGGCGTGGAATGTCATTCTGGGGCAATGTGTGGGTAAATTTTGCAAGAATTGTAGTTCAAAATTAGGAGAAAGGGGTGGATTTCCAAAAATATTATCCAGGGCGGGGGAGGGGGTTTTTGAGGTGGTTTGGACATGTAGAAATGGAACAAAACAGAATGACTTTTAGATGATAAATCTGTAGCAAAGGGGAAAGGGGGGAAGGGGTCGGCCCTGGGAAAGGTGAGGGGGGGCATAAAGGAAGTTTTGGGGTGCAAGGGTTTTTGGCTTCCAGCAAGCATACAAAGCTTTTTTTTATGGGAAATTGAATAAAGACAAAGGGTTTTTTCATATTTTGCCCGTGCTGTTGGAGTTGAGCAAAGAAAACATTTTTGAAGGGATTCGGGGAAACCCGGGCCCGGGGGCCGGGATTTGAGCCCTTTGGAGATGGGAAGTACAGTGCCCTACACTCTAAAGGGAGGGGTTTTTAAAATGTTGCAGTTTTATTTTTTAAAAAGTGTAAAGCCCCCCCCTCTGGCAAAACATTGTTTGGGGGGAAAAAGTGAATTTTTTTTTTTTTTGGGCCCCACCCTCCCTTTGGGTTGGAATCAGCCAATTTTTTTAAATTAAGAAAAAATAAATTTAAGTGAATATCCTCTGATCCCAAAAAAGACCTATTTTTAGGGTAAAATTTGCTGTGGTCTACTGCAAAAAAGGGCTTCCTACCTAATGTCAATAAAGAGCCTAGGGGTTTTTTCTTTAAATTTTCAAGACCCTGTATAAATGAAGCCCAAAGCTTTTTGAAATAAATTGAAATCATTTGCATTTTAAATTTTTTGGTATGAAACCAAACTGGCGGGGGTTTTAAGTACATAAAACTGCGAGAGCTAAAAAAAAGGGGGAAAAACCCGCTTGTGGTTTAAAATTTTTGATATTGGGGGAAACAATGGTAAAAAATTGTTTTTGTCTCTTTTTTTTTTAACATTATTTTGGGTCCCTATTTTTGTGTTTTAGGGTAAAAAACCCCTTTAGTAAATGCCCAGGAAAGAGTTTGGTTTTTTTATTTGGAACTGTTGAAAAATATTGTATTGAGGGTAAAAAGGACTGGGGCTACCCTTGAACAATATGAAAGAATTTTGATTAAAAGTTTAAAAATAAAAAAAGGGCACAATACCGTGACGGAACGATACACAAATAACCCCACAAAAAGAAGAACTTACGACACGTTTGGGCCCCGATTTTGGCCATTGACAAGTCACACTAGTGTGACTTTGTCAAGGGTCCAAGCCCGGCCCCGAAAAAAACCCCCGTGGGTAAGCTTCCCCTTTTTTATGGCGGGTTTTTTGGGGTATTGATTAAAGTTTTTCAGAAAAATTTTAATCATGTAAACTTCAGGGGGATCATTTGGGAGCAAGATAGAGAACCCTTAGGAAACTTTCCAAATGGAAATCCCTCGTTTTGGGGTATTGTTCTTTGGAATTTTCCCTAGCTAGACTTGATCCCTGTTCCACCTTTCAATTTTCATGGTCCGTATGTAAAAACCCCTCCCACTTAGAAACAAAACCCGTTTACTGATAAACTCAGATTTAAAAAGGGGCTCTCGATCTATGCTTTAACCTAAAAAATGGTTTTAAAGCTAAATTTCACTTCATTTTCTATTACACTTTTTAAAACACTTTTTTAAAAAAACTTTTAAAAAAATACTAAAAATTTTAAAAAAGGTGAAAAGGTGACTTTAAAACAATATCAAAGAGGGCTGCCCAAAAAAACCCCATTTCAGGGGAAACCCCATGTTTTTCCCATTTAATTCCATTCCAGAGAGCCCTGCCAAAATCAAAATTCACAATTTTAAAAACCTTTTTTTTCCCCATAACAAATAATGTAAATAAAATTTAAATTTTCCATTCCAACACCCAAAAGTATTAAAAGAAATTTTTTTTTAACCTTTAAAAAGTATATTTATCTACACAGAAAAAAATTTGAGACATGAATAAAACAATAAAAACCCTTGACTTTTACCTTTACGGGGAAAAATTTGTTGATGCGGGGAAAAAAGGGGAAAGGGGGGGAAAAGAGGGGAAGATTTTACTATTTTTTCGGAAGGTAATTTCCCCCCTTCCCTTTAAGGGACTTCAGGAAAAAGTCCCTTTTCCGGGTTCTTCCGTTTCTTTTTTTTTTTAATGCAACGGGCCCCAGCTTAAGTCACCGGGAAACCCCCTGTTGCTCAAAAAAATTTTTTCCAAAGGCCCTGTTTCGGCATTTTTTTAAAAATTTTTGCCAAAAAAAGAACAAGCCCTTTCATTGAACATGCCCGCATGCACAGCCTGCAACAGTTTTGTCAGGGTTTTTTCCTCCACACTTTTTTCCCCATCATAGTCCAAAATTGCATACATCCCCTTTAATCTCTGAAAAAAGGGAATTTCTTCCCTCTCTCCTTCCTCCCCCTCCCCTGTTTAAATTTCCTGAGCTGTGGTCTGTTGCTTTTGCAGTTTAAATAAAGCAGCTCCAGGGGTTAGCTCTTCATTGTGGTCCTCTCCCCAACTTTTCCCCACATCCTCACCACCCCACACCCAAAATTTCCCAAAGGATTTCCCCAATGCAACAACAGATTCCACACCTGGCATAGGGTCCTCAGAGTCAGCCTCAAAATCTTTAAAATTTTTTTGTTGGAAAGGGCCATACTGGCCACAATTTTTTTCCCAACAAATTCATCGCCTGGGAAATCACTCCCCGCTAACCTTAAACCCATAAAGTTTAGCAAGGGGGGATAATGACGGGTCTTTCCCCCAAAAACCCCTTAAGTCAATTTTAGAGTCTGGTTATGTTAAAACACCTTTGAAACATTTGCTTTGGCGTACAGTTTTTTGAATTTTTAAATGTTTTTTGCTGGTCCAGGGGTGGGGGGAGAGAAATAAATAAAAAAGGGGGGAAGAACTTCACTGGATGAAATAAAAATCCTTTTACCATTTGCTCTTTTTCCAATCCCGGAGGAAAGAGCAGAGCACTGTCCATTAAACCCGGAGGCCTTGAAATTCCAATTTATTTTCCCGGAGGGATTTTCTTTTACACTGGGGGGCCCAAAAACTTTATTAACCCAATCAAGGAAAATGTCCCTCATGACCCATGTCCCTTAAATGTTAACCTTTTCCCCAAACACACACAAATTAGCCCCTTTGAGAAAACGTTTTTCTTGAACACACTGGGATTTTCAGAATGAACAAACCCGAAAGGCTTCACTTTGAAATCCCCAATAGCATTACATGAGAGTTAGCCGTCCCTTTTAAAAGGCTTGTGTCCGGCGTGCCTTTTCCCCCTTCAAAGATGAAATTTCCCTTTTTTCATTTTCTTCCAAAAGAGGCCTGTTCCCCTTTACAATTGAACACTTATTGGGGGAAAAATCCCACAGCCTCTACATAGTTTTTTTGAATTCACTTATTTAATTTTTTTTCAGCCACATTTTGTCGCAAAATTTGGGAGCCTCCCCATGGCCCTTTCAACATTTTGAATGCCACATTTACTTCTTGAAATTTTTTGAACCCAAAACCCTTTTCGGCCTTTAATTCACTTACAAACAGCACTCTTTTTCCCGGCCATTTCTTTTCCCAATCGTCATGCAAAATCCCTTTCCCCTTTTCCCCATAATTTTTGACTGCCCTAACTCTTTTTTTTTTGATCCACACCAGCAAAAACAACTCAACATCTTTTAATTATTTTTCCCATCTCTTTTTTCATTAGCATATTCCCCCCCTTTTGCAACATCATCTTGGGGTTTTATTTCCCCTTTTTTTTTTGCTACAAGGAAGTGATTTGGGGGGGAAAGGCCATTCCCTTTCATCCTGGAGAGTCCACTACATGCACCCACTTTCATATTTTTTTATGATCTCTTTCTTTTTCTTCAATCGGTTTTTTCACTTTTTTTTACCAAAGGGATCGCACTAGGGGCTTTCTTTGGGGCCCCTGGTGGTTTTTTAGCAGGCAAGCCCCTAAAACAAAAAATATAAAAAAGAAATGTATCGTATGAACACGTGATTGATCGCACCACCAAATACAGGGCTCTCCCCCAACATTCACGTTTTTAGCTTTCGCGGGGGTTCACAAAATTTCCCCGAATTCCCCAACCGCCAAATTCCCCCGCCCCAAAACCCTATTTAATTTTCCTGCCCCGTGAGTCCCTACTAAACCCCCCCCACCGACCCCCCCAACCCGGGAGCCAGCCCCCCACCACTCAGTGTGGTTTAGTGTTT
Organism: Cherax quadricarinatus; assembly: GCF_026875155.1. Taxonomy (NCBI): domain Eukaryota; kingdom Metazoa; phylum Arthropoda; class Malacostraca; order Decapoda; family Parastacidae; genus Cherax; species Cherax quadricarinatus. Next base: position 1,655,833 of record NC_069466.1, on the reverse strand, counting down.
TATTTTTTTCATTATTTTTTTTTTTTAAAACTACGTATAAATAATGTAAACCCATTTATGCTGCATTTTGGAAGGCTATTCGGGCAGGTAAATTTGACGGTGACATCATGGTTTACCTTTTTGAACTCAGCAAAGAACAAAAAATTTTTGCTACTGCTAAAAATAACAATAGTAATAATAAAATAAAAAAAAAAAAATAATAAAAAAAATAAAAATAATAATTTTAAAAATAAAAAACGATAAAAATTAAGAAGGGAATTTTTTACAAAAAATGAGGGAGTTTGGGTTTACACATTTGTCAGTGTGGCTTTGTTTAAAGTGGAGTGAGTGTTAGTCCCCTGCTCTTTCAAACATTTCACAATAATTCATTTTTTGTTTGGTTTCTTGTAGATTGAGTGCGACTGGGGTGGTAAGGCAGTGGTTTAGGGAGCGATTGAGGCCCCAAATTTTGGGCAGCTGTTTTAGGGGAGGGGAAATTTAGGATTTGGGTTTAGGCAGGGTTGAGGCAGTTTTGGGGGGAGGCAGCTGGTGAGGCTTCTTTTTGAGGCCCGCAAAATTTAGGCAGGGGGTTTGAGGCAGCTTTTGATGCAGTGGGGGGGGGCAGCTGTTGAGGGGCGACTGAGGGCAGTGGTGAGGCAGCTGTTGAGGCCCCGATTGAGGCATGGTTTTAGGCCGCTGCTGAGGGGAAACGATTGAGGCAGTGGGTGGGCAGCTGTTTAGGGGGTGGCAATTGAGGCCAAATGGGTGAGGCAGCTGTTTGGGGAAACGATTGAGGCAGGTGGTTGAGGCAGCTGTTTTTGGGAGCGATTGAGGCAGGGGGAGGGAGCGTTGGGGCCCGCGATTGAGGCAGGGGGGAGGAGCTTTGAAAGGGAAACGATTGAGGCAGTGGTATTTAATTAAAAATAACCCTGTTTAATAATAATAATACATTTTATTAAAAATATGTACAAATTTTTATTTAAAACCCCTTAAAGTTATTAAATACCACCCGCCTCAACCCCCTGAAATTTTTGTGAAATGGTTTTTTGGGAAAAGCAGGGGGACTAACGCTCATTTCCCCATAAACAAAAAACCAAAACTGACGAAGGGGTCAAAACCCCTTCCCCCTTTTTTTTACAAATTTTTCCCTTTAATTAAAAACGTATTAAAAATTATTATTAATTTTTATTATTAAAAATTTTTTATTATTTTTTTAAAATTTTTTTATTAATTATATTGTTATTATTACATAGCAAAATGTTTTGATTCTTTGCTGTTTTCAAAGTAAACACATGATGTTTACCGGCTAATACCTTCCGAAAAAAACCCTTCCAAATGCAGTCATGAATGGGGTTTTCATTTTAAAAATACTGTATTTAATAGCAAATAATGAACAAACAAAACACTCACCACTGAGTGGTGGGAGGGCTGGCTGCCAGTTGGGGGGGTCGGAGGGAGGGTAGTAGGACTCGCAGTGGTTGGGGAAGTGGTGGAGGCATTGGTGGAGTCTGTGGTATTTAATAACATACATTTTTTAAAGCATAACATGTATATATTTAGTACAATTTATGACGTTTTCATGTATTTTATGATTGTTCATGGTTCAACAAGTTAAGGAAGCAGTATTGTATTATATTCCCTACAATATACAGTGGACCCCGGTTAACGAACTTTTTTCATTCCAGTAGTAGTTCAGGTGCCAGTACTGACCGAATTTTTTCCCATAAGGAATAATGTGAAGTAGATTAGCCCAAATTTCAGACCCCCAACATACACGTACAAATGCACTTACATAAATACAAACATAATTGGTCGCATTGGAAGGTGATCGTTTTAAGCGGGGGTCCACTGTATTGGGGCACCAAACATTCACGGTTTTTTAACATTCGCGAGGCTCTTGATCCCCTAACCCTCACGAATGTTGAGGGAGACCTGTACAAATGCCCAGACTGACACTGAATGGTTTGTGTGCACGGGTACTGGGAGGCCGCACAGATGTGTTTCATATGGGCCAATGATTCTAAGCCAAATCACAAAAATTAAGCCAATTTTATGACGAAAAAAGTCGCCGATTTCCAAAATTCATGAAAATTCAAGGGGGATGAAATTCAAGGGTCCACTGTAATCTAATTTATATTTTTTTCTTATAGAAAACCCAAATTTATTCGGCATCGGCACTCAAACAGCCTTCTGGGAAAGAATTAAGTTCATAACTCGAGGTAAACCCCTGTATTTGTCCATCAGTTTAGATGGTACACTTGTATATTTTAGTAAAGACACTAGGATGTGTGTTAGGCTGGTGGTGTTGGGGTTAAGGGTTAAGAGACTGTGAGCATCCCACACACCCTTCCTTATACTGATATTTTTTATTATTGAAAATAAAGAGGAAATGTCACTGTACTTTTATTATAGTCCTTTTTTGTAATAAATTTATTAACATAATAAATAAGTTTATATTTGCAAAAGCAATCTGGTAGTTTAATTTTTACAGCAGTGAGAGATACAATGGTCCTGGGGCCAAACACAACCCTCAACCCAACAATAATAACACATGCTGATAAAATTAAAAAGTTTTTCTCGTGGTATCAATTTTTTAAGTTTTCTTTGATAGTTTGCATTTACATTATGCTGGACACATTTATTTAGTAAAAAGTCATGTATTACATAAGAACATAGCTGGTAAAATGGTATTTTTTATTAATATATGCAAGTGATAGCTGATACCAAAATGATAGCCTGTTATATTTTTGCACATATATTGTACAAATTTCTGACCCACTCGAGTATAATCGACTTCAGTGCCAAAGCTTCAACCATCCACCTCAGCAAACAATCCACAACCTTCCATCTCAGCCAAGTAGGGCCACAGCATCCCTCTCCACTATTGAGAATCAATGACATATACAGTAGGGCCCCGCTTTACGGCATTTTGCTTTACGGCATTCCGCTAATACGGTCATTTCAAATTATGACCTAAACTCACTATACGGCTCCCCCAGCTGACTTTCTAATACGGTCACCGCACCCAACCCTGTTTGTTTACATTCTCTGTGAGATCCGTAAGCACTAAGTCTCTCCATTTTGTCTGGAAACTCCAAAATTTCAAGTGTTTTTAAAAGTTATTTCATATTTTATATATACTCTGATAATTATACTTATGTATACCTGTACCTAAATAAACTTACACACTGTGCTGGCCTGCAGGTACACATTAAAATCAGTAAGAGTGTCTTATGTCTCTAGACGTCATATTAGTAATGATAATAATAATCACCAAGTCTCATTTAAATGTCGTATATTACGTTAATATACATATTTTCGTTAATCCATCTACGATATTTTTTCAAAATTATATAATAAACACAACGCATAACATATAAATATGATAAGTACACCTCACAGTAGAATAAATAAACATAAATATGAGATGTGGTAGCAGACGACTTGCACAAGTGACGCCATATTAGAAATAATAATAATAATAATCATCGAGTCTCATTAAATGTTGTATATTACATTAACATACACATTTTCATTAATCCATCCATGATATTTTTTTCAAAATTATGTAATAAACATGATACATAACATATAAAGATGATAAATACACCTCACAATAGAATAAATAAACATAAATATGAGATGTGGTAGACAGATAACTTGTATAAGTGACAGCAAGAATAAAATTTTCTCTAATCTAACATAAGAGAAAATGTGTTACTGGGGGTAACTGTAGAAAATTATTCCTTTTGTATGTATATAAGTTTATTCAGGTATACACAAATACAGTTACATAGATTATCATACATAACAGCATATGTGTAGTGAACCCAGGATAACCCAAAATAGTCAGAGTGACTTCAAATTCAAAGTTTATTCTCTATAAGGATTACAATGCTGAGTTTACAGAATTTAGTTATTGTGTGGTTTACATGTAGTAAAATAATTACAGAGTGTACCACTAGAACACCTAGCATGGCTAGGCATTTCGAGCAGACTTAAATTAAATCTTAAGTTTAAAATATTACAAAATTATGAGGTAAGCTGGTATTATGGCTAAGTGACTAAATACTAGTTTGTGAGTTTAGCAATGTGAATGCTTTTGTTTTGGCACTATACATAGTTTCAGTATTGGAGTATCACAGGCCAACTTATGACTAGTTAAGATTCATTATTTTGAGATTGAGATTGATATTTCTGTTTATGGTCAAATGGGCGAGTGAGTGTAAGTGTTAACCACCAGGTGGTATTCGTGTAATTAGTTGACAGGGTGTATCAGGGAGGTAAGATGTTTTCTGATGGTAGTTTTGAAGGTGATGAATGTGTCTGCAGTTTTAGAATTTTCAGGTAGGGTGTTCCAGATTTTAGGGCCTTTGACATACATTGAATTTTTGTAAAGGTTTCACTTCTCAAAATGATGTTAAATGAGAATTAGAGTGTTCTTTATTTATTCTACTGTATCAATGTAGAGACAACTTGTACACAATGTAACTTGTACACAAACCAGACATGTACACTTTGTTTACAAAACTTACCTTCGCCTGGTTTGTTTACATAACTGCGCCTGTCCTCCCTCATGTACTCATTCTTTCTCTCTCTCATTTATTCGTTTTATCTCATTTACTTATTCTTGACCCTACATTAAGACTACAAATATTTTAAGGTAAGTAATGAGTAAACTGTAAATGCATTTTATCGCTCTGGGATGCTTAAATGTAACAGAATATTATGTGGCCTGGTATGGTAGCCCGGCTGACTACCATACATACCACACTTGATTTCTTACAATAAATACTACTTGTCTCACCCTAGATTAAGACTATAAATATTTTAAGGTAAGTAATGAGTGCACTATGTGTGTATTGTACTTTTTTATTGTTTTTTGATGCCTAGTTCTATTGCTAACTTAATATATGTTAGTGTAAACTTGTTATCTAGTATTTGTATGCATTTATAAGTGGAAAAAAAGGGTGTTCCACTTTACGGCGATTTCCGCTTTACGGCGGTAGCCTGGAACCTAACCTGCCATATAAGTGGGGCCCTACTGTACTAGTAAATACAAGGTAAGAAATATTATTTCTGTAACATATGTAGCCTTAAGCAATGCATTAAGCATAAATCATCACAACAATGAACTACAATTACATTATTGTTTTTATGATTTGGAGACCTAAATAAAAGTTTGTTTTCCATTTTTGGGGGTCAAGGAATTTTTTTATTATTATCACACTGGCCGATTCCCACCAAGGCAGGGTGGCCCGAAAAAGAAAAACTTTCACCATCATTCACTCCATCACTGTCTTGCCAGAAGGGTGCTTTACACTACAGTTTTTAAACTGCAACATTAACACCCCTCCTTCAGAGTGCAGGCACTGTACTTCCCATCTCCAGGACTCAAGTCCGGCCTGCCGGTTTCCCTGAATCCCTTCATAAATGTTACTTTGCTCACACTCCAACAGCACGTCAAGTATTAAAAACCATTTGTCTCCATTCACTCCTATCAAACACACTCATGCATGCCTGCTGGAAGTCCAAGCCCCTCGCACACAAAAACCTCCTTTACCCCCTCCCTCCAACCTTTCCTAGGCCGACCCCTACCCCGCCTTCCTTCCACTACAGACTGATACACTCTTGAAGTCATTCTGTTTCGCTCCATTCTCTCTACATGTCCGAACCACCTCAAAACCCCTCCTCAGCCCTCTGGACAACAGTTTTGGTAATCCCGCACCTCCTCCTAACTTCCAAACTACGAATTCTCTGCATTATATTCACACCACAAATTGCCCTCAGACATGACATCTCCACTGCCTCCAGCCTTCTCCTCGCTGCAACATTCAAGGAATGTAACCCTATTTTCCCCATAAGTTTGTTTAACCGGTTTCATCCTGCACCGAGTTTTCAGGAATGTAACTACCATGTTAACCCTTTCACTGTTGAAGCACCTAATCACAAACTTGTTCACGGTGTTGAAAAATATTAAAAAAAAAAAAAAATAAATATTTTTTCTTACCAAAATATAAAGATCATTTTTCTGATTGTATTAAACGTAAAAAAAAAAAATTACGATCAGTACTTACTGAGACATAAGGCGTGAAGTTGACAAAGTGAACCGCTTATGGCAACATCAGCAACTGCCGCTCACTCGGAAATATTATTTTTACTTTTATTCTATTTTTTCTTTTCCTTTCTAACATTTTATTTTTCAAGCAACTATTGTGGCCTGTGAGACCAATACAATGCATAATGTATATATATCCACTTGTGTGCAACACAATAACTGCACAAATATTGTTATCATTATATTGTTCACAAAACATGTTTACACAAACCCATGCTGCCTTCCCCATCACCCATGCTGTCTTCCTCACCACCCACATGGAAATAAGTCACTTTGACTTCTTTGGGTTATCCTAGGTAATCTACACATATGATGCTATGTAAGATAATCTATGTAGCTGTATTTGTGCTTACCTGAAGAAACTAACTTACTTACTCTTTGAAACATGGGAAAATACGAGTTTCCTCTTTCGCTGTGGTACAAGTGAACAGGAATGGGATGACCCAGCATCCGAGGTTGAAGATTGATGATTGTCTGGGTTTTCAGCAGTATTTCTGGTATCCTGGGCATTGCTTTCGGTCACAAACTCCTCAAAACCATGAGATTCATCTTCGCTGATGTACTTCAATCTATGTTAGAACTATTGCTTGGGAAGGGAAGAGTCCCAGTTAGCAGGGAAGTGAGGTATTCCTTACCACTAGGCATGGTGAACGAGGCATACTAAATTAGCACTCCCACAATGCACTGCAGCCTCCCCAGTTTTTTTTATACTACACACACACTGACCATGCAGACCCATTCTTTCACATGTAGGTCTACCAACTTTCTCCTGCCAGATCTGAAACCGCTAGAATTTTGGTGTAGTACTACGGCACCAACACTGGCTTGCAAGCCATAGCACTACGGCACCGACAGTGAAAGGGTTAATCGACGGTCTACTGTGCATAAATGATCTAACCTACTGAGTCAATTGTGTGTGTTTGCTGATGATGTGAAGCTGATGAGAAAAATAAAAACAGTGAAAGACAGAAAAACAGCTACTCCATAAAGACAAGGAAACATTAAAAGCTAGTCAGACTAATAGCTACAACAGCTACTGGAATTCAACCCAAGTAAATATTGCAAAAGGTGGTGAGAGACCAGAAACAGAGAACAGCCTAGAAGAAACTCTGATTGTACCAACGAAAGAAGAGGCCCTTTGGATTACAATCACAACAATGCAGCACTGTATATCACTAGAGGAGTACATAATTCAAGTAACATTAAAAGCATACTAGCAAATCTTAGAACAGTACTCAGGAACCTAAACAAAGAATAACTTAGAAAATTCAATGCTACATATGTAAGACTGATCATGAAGCATGGAGCCCAAGCAAGGAACCCCCCCCCCTCCAAAAAAAATACAATAGTTAGAGAAGGTTCAAAGATTTTCAACTCATCCAAGAGCTGGAGGAACATTATTAAGCACCTGGAGAGAATCAAAGCATTTAATCTGATGACCCTAGATCACAGCATATAAAATCTTGGGAGGAATCCACAGGACAAAGACAAGTTGTTAGAGAGTATAGGTTCAGGAATAAGGGCATAGATGGGAGCTAAAGTAACATGAACCATAAGGATGTTATAAGGTATTTTTTTATTTTTAATTTCAGGGCAACTGAAAACTGGAAAGTGAAAATACTGGTAGAATTCTCAACATGATTTTCAATAAAATGACATATGAGTTTAACCCTGAGTGAAAAGTCATAAAGCATGACTCGGTATGGCGATTCATACCAAGCACATCTCCTGAGGCACACATCAACCAAATAACTGCTGCAGCATATGAACACCTGGCAAACCTAAGAATAGCATTTTGACAACATACAAATAAGGAATCATTCATGACACTGTACACCATGTGTGTCAGGCCCACACTGGAGTACGCAGCACCAGTATGGAACCCACACACATTCAAAAACATCAAGAAATTGGAGAAAGTGCAAAACGTTTGCAACAAGACTAGTCCTGGAGCTAAGAGGCATGGCCTACAAGGAGAAGTTAACCCTTAACCCTTTCAGGGTCTGTGCCGTAGATCTACGGCTTTGCGTTGAGGGTCCAAACCGTAGATCTACGCCAAAATTCTAGCGGTGTCAAATTTAGTGTGAGAAGGCTGGTAGGCCTACATCTGAGAGAATAGGTCTGGGTGGTGAGTGTGTGCACTTTAGGAAAAATATGGACGTCTGCATGGCATTGTGGGAGTGCCGCCAAAGTAGTTTTGTTCATCATGCCTGGCAGCAAGGAAGCTCTCACTCCCCACTTACTCTCCGGGTGAATTCTGACTCTTCTCTTCACAACTGAAAGCTCTAAGACTGATGGATGTGGATCTCAAAAGGAATTCTATGGTTTTGAACCATATGGTACCATTGTACCATATGGTACAATGGTCCCATGTCATACAATGTTATCATATGGTGCAATGGTACCATATGGTACACTGTACCATATAGTACAGGGTACAAGGACCCTAATGGTAATAAGTCTGTCTGACTTTTTTGGGTTATCCTAGGTTCTCCAAACATATGCTGCTAAGTATGATAATCTATGTAACTTTATTTGTGTATACCTAAATAAACTTACTTACGATTCCACATGCACTCGAGTAGGTTTATTCAGGTGTACACAAATACAGTTACAGATTATCATACATAGCAGCATATGTATAAAATCCTAGGATAACCCAAAAAAGTCAGGGTGACTTATTTCCATAGGGATCCTTGTATCTGTACTATATGGTGTCCTGTACTGTATGGTACCTTGCACCATATGGTACCCTGTACCATATGGTACCCTGTACCATATGGTACCCTGTACCATATGGTACCCTGCACCATATGGTATCCTGTACTGTATGGTACCCTATACCATATAGTACAATGTACCATATGGTACCCTGTAACATATGATACCATGTAACATATGGTTAGTAGGAGGTATTGATGCCACAAGGCACCAGCCAAAACTGAGTGGCTACACAAGTCACTGACCCAGCAGTTTCCAAGATAAAGAGCTTTGTCATCCACCTCAAGGAACATGTCCAGTGGCTGTACATTTGTAAATATATAAATAACATTACTAATATACAACATTTTTGCATATTTTTGTTGTAAACAATTATTGTGAGTGAAATAATGATGAAAATATTAGTGTGTTTATTGTGTTGAATACAACAGTACCATATAGTACCATTGCACCATATGCTACCATAAGGTACCATTGCACCATATGGTACCATTGTATCATATGGTACCACTGAACCAAATGGTGCCATTGTACCATATGGTACCATTGCACCCTATGGCACCATTGTACCATATGGTACCATTCTATTCAACACAATAACCGCACTAATATTTTCATCATTTTGTTTACAATAAACTTGTAAACAAGTTTTGTAAGCAATATAATGATAAACAAATTAGTGCAGTTATTGCATTGAATACGAGTGTACACTTATACAATATAAATTATATTGGTCTCGCAGGCCACAAATGTTACTAGAAAAAGAAAAAAATTAGAAAAGAAAAGAAAAAAGTATAAAAAATGTAAAATAAAAAAAATGCGATTTTGCGGAAGTTGTTGATGTTGCCGCCACCCGGTCATTTTGGATCAACTTCCCGCCGCTGTATCTCGGTAAGTACTGATCAGAATTTTTTTTTGTTTGTTTTATTACCTTCACAAAATTATCTTCAATTCTTTAAGAAAAAATAATTTTGTTTTCAAAATTTCTTGGACGCAGGGGCACCCCTTAAGATTTTGGCCTTGGACCCTGAAAGTGTTAAACTGTCCAAACATAGACCAACGTTTTCACTGCCACTGTTACGAATATTTTGAAAAAAAAAAAAAAAAAAAAAAATAACCCTTTCATGGTCCGTCCCGCAGATCTATGGATTTACATTCAGGGTCCAAACTGTAGATCTACGCCAAAATTCTAGCGGTGTCAAATTTAGCGCAAGAAGGCTGGTAGGCCTACATCTGAGAGAATGGGTCTGGGTGGTCAGTGTGCACACTATAGAAAAAATCTGGAGGCCCGTATGGCATTGTGGGAACACCGCCAAAGTAGCTTTGTTCATCATGTCTGGCAGCAAGGAGGCTCTCACTCCCCACTCACTCTCCGGACGAATTCTGACTCTCCTCTTCACAACTTACAGTTCCAAGTGGAGTTGAAGAGGAATTCTATGGTTTTGAACCATATGGTACCATTGTACCATATGGTACAATGGTACCATATGGTGGAAGAATTGAGACACTTATGCAACACATGGGAATCTTTATTGAAGAAACGTTTTGCCACACAGTGGCTTCATTAGTCCAATACAAAGTAGAAATGGGTAAGGAGAGGAGAAGTTTGAGGTAATCAGTCCCTCAACCTGGAATCGATGTGTTCAGTTCAACACTCTTGTAGGAAATGCAGCATAGGGCCAGAGAGGTAGCTTATATACTGCAGTCAGATGAGGTGAAGCAGGAGGAGGCGAGATCATAGTGGGACCTGCCACTAGTGTAAGTAGGTCGTCATCCAAAGGTTGGGCAAGCGTTGAAGTCTTTGTACCAAGATCCCATGATGTTGCAGTGTCTGACAGATGTGATGAATGGTTTAGAAACCCATTCATCACATGTGTCAGACACTGGGCAAGCGTTGAAGTCTTTGTACCAAGATCCCATGATGTTGCAGTGTCTGACAGACGTGATGAATGGTTTAGAAAACCATTCATCACATCTGTCAGACACTGCAATATGGGATCTTGGTACAAAGACTTCAACGCTTGCCCAACCTCTGGACGATGACCTACTTACACTAGTGGCAGGTCCCGCTGTGATCCCACCTCCTCCTGCTTCACCTCATCTGACTGCAGTATATAAGCTACCTCTCTGGCCCTATGCTGCATTTCCTACAAGAGTGATGGACTGAACACATCGATTCCAGGTTGAAGGACTGATTACCTCAAACTTCTCCTCTCCTTACCCATTTCTACTTTGTATTGGACTGATGAAGCCACTGTGTGGCAAAACGTTTCTTCAATAAAGATTCCCCTGTGTTGCATAAGTGTCTCAATTCTTCAACTTGTCGGTTTTCTAAACCATTCGGTACAATAACCATATGGTACAATGGTGCCATGTCATACAATGGTATCATATGGTACATTGTATCATATGGTACATTGTACCATATGGTACATTATACCATATGGTATATTTTTACCATATAGTACAGGGTACAGGGACCCTAATGGAAATAAGTCTGTCTGACTTTTTTGGGTTATCCTAGGTTCTCCAAACATATGCTGCTAAGTATGATATTCTACGCAACTTTATTTGTGTATACCTAAATAAACTTACTAATGATGCCACATGCGCTTGAGTAAGTTTATTCAGGTGTACAGAAATACAATTACACAGATTATCATACATAGCAGCATATGTATAAAATCCTAGGATAACCCAAAAATGTCAGGGTGACTTATTTCCATAGGGATCCCTGTAGCTGTACCATATGGTGTCCTGTACCACATGGTACCCTGTACCATATGGTACCCTACACCATATAGTACAAAGTACCATATAGCACCCTGTAACATGATATCATGTATCATATGGTCAATAGGATGTATTGGTGGCAGCAGGCACCAGCCAAGACTGAGTGAGTGGCGAAGCAAGCTAGCTACTGACTCAGCAGTTTCCAAGACAACACGCTCTGTCATCCACCTCAAGTAACGTGTTGAGTTCCTGTACATTTGTAAATATATAATAGAACATTACTAATATACAACATTTTTGCATATTTTTGTTATAAACAATTATTGTAAACAATTATTGTAAGCAAAATAATGATGAAAATATTAGTGTGTTTATTGTGTTGAATACAACAGTACCATATGGTATTGTACTGTATGGTACAATGTACCATATGGTACCATTGCACCATATGGTACCATTGTATCACATACCATTGTACCAAATGGTGCCATTGTACCATATTCTACCATATGGTACCATTGTATCATATGGTACCATTGTATCATATGGTACCATTGAATCATATGGTACCACTGCACCCTATGGCACCATTGTACCACATAGTACTATATGGTACTGTTGTATTCAACACAATAACCACACTAATGTTTTTATCATTTTGTTTACAATAAACTTGTAAACAAGTTTTGTAAGTAATATAATGATAAACAAATTAGTGCAGTTATTGTGTTGAATACAATGAGTGTACACTTATACAATATACATTATATTGGTCTCACAGACCACAAATTTTACTAGAAAAAAGAAAAAAATAGAAAAGAAAAAAAGTATAAAAACCTAAAATAAAAAAATGCGATTTTGCAGAAGTCACTGATGTTGCCGCCAGCGGGTCATTTTGGGTCAACTTCCTGCCGCTGTATCTCGGTAAGTACTTATCAGAAATTTTTGTTTTGTTTTGTTTTATTACCTTCACAAAAATATTATCTTTAATTCTGTAAGAAAAAAATCATTTTTTTTTTTTCAAAATTTCTTGGACACTGGGGCACCACTTCAGATTTTGGCCTTGGACCCTGAAAGGATTAAAGAAGGCAATTTTGTGTGTATAATAAGATAAAAAAAATTAAGATCAGTACTTACCGACTGCAAAGTTGGCACTGGATGCTCACATGACGGCAACATCGAGTCCTGCTGCTTGCAGAAGCATTGCCAATATACCTTTTTTTCTTGTTTCTATTTTAATTTATATAATTTTTATGTTCAGATAACTACAATTTATAGTGTTTCTTGTGATTCCATAGCCAATGTTTGTTCTAACACTAACATTAGGTACTGAAATACTATTCAAATAGTCAAAAAAACACTAACAGTCAAGTCGTTACCATCAAATTACCGCCCAATAAGTCCAAAAATAAACCGCAGTAATGGATACAAATTAGACAAGTTTATATTTATAAAGGATATAGGAAAGTATTGGTTTAGAAATAGAGTAGTTGATGAGTGGAACAGTCTGCCTAGTAGGGTTATTGAGGCTAAAACCTTGGGTAGTTTCAAGTTTAGGTTGGATAAATACATGAGTGAGAGGGGTTGGATTTGAGTGCGACTTGCACACGGGTAAATAGAATTATCAAAGCTTATTTCTTGAGTAGCATTGAAAACTGGGTTGGGCAAATATTCTGTTAGTGGGATGGACTGCAAAGGACCTGCCAAGTATGGACTAATAAGCCTGCTGCAGTGTTCCTCATTTCTTATGTTCTTATTTTCACCTGCCTTGGTCATTTACTATTACCTATATACATGAACATTAAAATGGTATAAAATACCGACAGGTTGTTAGGTAAGACACATATGCAACAGTTAGGTATCTTTATTATGAAACGTTTCGCCTACACAGTAGGCTTCTTCAGTCAAGTACAGAAAAGTTGATAGGAGCAGAAGATACTTGAAGACGATGTAATCAGTCCATCACCCTTAAAGTTTTGAGGTGGTCAGTCCCTCAGTCTGGAGAAGAGCATTGTTCCATAGTATGAAACAATATGGAGATGAAGTGACAGGATGGAGCTTTTTATAGCGCCAAGAGGTGAGACGTAGGCCACTAGGAGAGGTAAGAACTCAGATGTTGAGAGGTCAGGTCCCTCTCAAATCCAGCCCCTCTCACTAGTGGAAGTTGTCGAAGTTGATTGCAGGTCTGTACCAAGATACCCTTGTGTTGCAGTGTCTGACAGGTTGAACATTAAAATGGTATAAAATACCGACAGGTTGTTAGGTAGGACACATGTGCAACAGTTAGGTATCTTTATTATGAAACGTTTCGCCTACACAGTAGGCTTCTTCAGTCAAGTACAGAAAAGTTGATAGGAGCAGAAGATACTTGAAGACGATGTAATCAGTCCATCACCCTTAAAGTTTTGAGGTGGTCAGTCCCTCAGTCTGGAGAAGAGCATTGTTCCATAGTATGAAACAATATGGAGATGAAGTGACAGGATGGAGCTTTTTATAGCGCCAAGAGGCGAGACGTAGGCCACTAGGAGAGGTAAGAACTCAGATGTTGAGAGGTCAGGTCCCTCTCCTAGTGGCCTACGTCTCACCTCTTGGCGCTATAAAAAGCTCCATCCTGTCACTTCATCTCCATATTGTTTCATACTATGGAACAATGCTCTTCTCCAGACTGAGGGACTGACCACCTCAAAACTTTAAGGGTGATGGACTGATTACATCGTCTTCAAGTATCTTCTGCTCCTATCAACTTTTCTGTACTTGACTGAAGAAGCCTACTGTGTAGGCGAAACGTTTCATAATAAAGATACCTAACTGTTGCATATGTGTCTTACCTAACAACCTATATACATATAGAAATTGGTGAGTCAATTTTCCTCATTTAAATTAATTGAAATGGCATTAATCCATTCCAGCGGAATTCCTGCTCTTAGGAGGCACAACAAAATACTTGATTATGATGTTAACCCTTTCAGGGTCAACAGGCCCTCTCAGAGACTTGTTCTCAGGGTTGCCCAAATTTCAAAAAAAAAAAAAAAAAAAAAAAAAAAAAAAAAAAAAAAAAAAAAAAAAAAAAAAATCTGATGAAAAGATAGAGAATCTTTTCCTGATCATAATGACACCAAAAGTATGAAATTTGATGGAAAACTTACGGAATCATGCTCTTGCGAAGTTAGCAGTCTCGACGATTACGCATTGGCGATTTTGCCCAATTTGAGCCCTATTTTCGGCCAATTCCACTGTACTAGTCGACAAAAATCATGAATATTACGCTAGAACTCCATTTTTTCTATCGAATGAGTGCAAGAAACCACCCATTTACCGATTTCAACTATCCGATACAGTGGTCAGAATTTAGCAATTTTGCCAATTTCACACAAATTTCAAAAGATGCCAATTTCTGAATAGGGTCCAGAATAAACAAGAAAGACATTCCTGGCACTAAAACAACATTTCCTCTGTTCACTAGTCACGTCCCAATGCCCCTCTTACATTCTTTTGCTTTCCACTTTGAATTTTTATTCTCACAAAAAAATAGAAGATTTACTGTTATGCAGACTACTGCATTAGTGTAAAAAATGGTATAAATAATATTGGTGCACTTGTGAAAGAATATTAGACTCACCAGTTGGCGTGTATTGGACGCTTAGCATGATTTGTTTACTTTTGAACTTAGGTAAAAATCGAACATTTCTGCTACTTTGAGCTCAATTTCTAGGTACTTTTCATTGTAAAATCAGTAAAAAAATCATCTCCATTTCTATAATATGTCTTCCATTCTATAGAATGAGACCAGGAAAACTAGAATACAACAATAAATACCATACAAAAATACAGTGCAGTCGCTGTTTTAATCCAAAAACACGGTCAAAGTTTTTTTTTTCTCATTACGCACTGTGTGCTGCAGGATTTTTTTTGTGCTGCGCACACCTTCAAGGACCATAACATTAAATCAATCGCAGCTGCTAGAAAAATGACAGGATGGATAATGAGAACCTTCGAAACTAGGGATGCCAAACCCAGGATGACACTCTTCAGGTCGCTTGTTCTATCTAGGCTGGAATATTGCTGCACACTAACAGCACCTTTCAAGGCAGGTGAAATTGCTGACCTAGAAAATGTACAGAGAACCCTCACAGCGCACATAATGGAGATAAAAACACCTCAATTACTGGGAGCGCTTGAGGTTCCTGAATCTGTATTCCCTGGAACGCAGGCGGGAGAGATACATGATTATATACACCTGGAAAATCCTAGAGGGACTAGTACCGAACTTGCACACGAAAATCACTCACAACGAAAGCAAAAGACTTGGCAGATGATGCAACATCCCTCCAATGAAAAGCAGGGGTGTCACCAGCACGTTAAGAGACAATACAATAAGTGTCAGGGGCCCGAGACTGTTCAACTGGCTCCCAGTATACATAAGGGGGATTACCAATAGACCCCTGGCAGTCTTCAAGCTGGCACTGGACAAGCACCTAAAGCCGGTACCTGACCAGCCAGGCTGTGGCTCGTACGTTGGATTGTGTGCAGCCAGCAGTAACAGTCTGGTTGATCAGGCTCTGATCCACCAGGAGGCCTGGTCACAGACCAGGCCGTGGGGGCGTTGACCTCCAGAACTCTCTCCAGGTAAACACTGACCACACAGACCCATTCTTTCATACGTAGGCCTACCAGCTTTCTCTCACTAGATTTGAGGGTGCTAGAATTTAGGCGTACTAGTACGTCAAAAACCCTGGCGCGTAAGCCGTACTAGTACGGCCGAAACCCTGAAAGGGTTAATATCAACTCTATGGCTTATTTATATATCACAATTCATCTAATTTCACCATCACTCAAGGAATGCACAACAGGTGCATCATTGTCAATGTTCATCATTTCTTCCATGTCAGCTTCCTGTAACTCCATTAGCACACAGTCAAGATGAGTAAATAGAATTGTCAATGCTGACTGTTTGGGTATGTTTATTCTGTTACTGGGTTGGATCTGTGAAGGACCTGCCTAGTATGGGCCAACAGGCCTACTGCAGCGTTCCTCCTTTCTTATGTTATTATGTACCCACAACACCAATCATACCCAGCCCCTCCCACTCATATATTTGTAACCTGTACTTAGCTCAGTGGTGACCTGTACTTAGCTCTGAGAAGAATTATCTTGTGTGCTCTCTGTGACTCTGAACCAAGATGTCCTCTCTTGAGCAACTCTACAGCAGCTAAAAGAGGAGCTTAGGGTTGCTAAGTTCGAGATATGGCGATTGACGGAGGAAAACAAGAGGATTCGTAGTAATCCTCCTGTTGTAAGTCCTCAGGTCAAGAGGGGAACCTGGTCAGTGGCCAGGCAACATAGAACGAAGCTGAGGATCAAGAAGCCTGTTGGAGTGGCTGAAACAATGAAGAACCAGAAGACTACTGTGGAAACTTCCAACCCATTTCTGGTGCAACCTGACGAATGTGGGCTGTCTGCTGGAAGTGTCACAGTGAGCTCCAGGGAAGCACTGGTGGATGAGAGCGAGTCGACATCCCTTGAAACCTCAATGAACACCATCAAGAATGTCACGACGAACTCCACCAGTGAAGGTAAGAACATTGTTTTAGTTGGGGACAGTCAGGTTAAATTTATGGATAAGGGGGGGGGGGGATATTGTTAGCCGTCTGGGAACGTTTATAAAAAGGTAAGGGAAAACAACCCAATTAAATTTATCTGTCTCAGTGCGGAGGAAAACCGATTTTGGGCAGACATGGAGTGAAAAACCTAAATTAGCAGGTATAGGCAGCAATGAGATTTTTTAGGGGGAAAGGGGGGGAACCCTTTGTTATGTGGTTTTTCCCCAAGGAGAGGATTTTGAAAATGAATGGTTGTCCAGGGAAACTGGTTTAAATTTGCTGGTGGCCCAAACACAAAGGGAAAAAAATTTAGTAACTTTCATAGCCCAACGGGGGGAAACCCTTCTTGGTATAAGACGCTTTCCAGGGAGGGGGTTCACTTATCTAGGTTTGGGGGGGGGAGAAAGGGCCCAATGCAGTGGGGGGAAGCTTTTGGGTTTTTTAAACTAGAAATAAATAGTGGTAGGGGTTTTTGTGGAAAATAAATTGAATTCCCCGGGTTTTGCGATGGGTGGGGATTTTTTGGGAAACCATTAAAAGGCAAATGAGGCAGAGTTATAAAAACCCCGGGAGCACTAGGTGAAAAAGGGACGTAAAAAGGAAACAGTAGGGGAACAAAAAGTGCAAAAAAAAGATATTTTTTTTACTATTACCGTAGTGCGGGAAAAAAAGATGGCCCAAATTGAGATTAGTTACAATTTCGGGTAAAACCCAATGTTTTTGCAAAACTGGGGCCCTTGGTTTAATATAAAAAAATCGGGACATCCCTGCTAAAAGCAAAATTCAGGTTTTGAATTTTTCAATTAGACAGAAGTACACATATCATTAAGGGGGAGGGGGTGCCATAGTCTGAGATCTTTTAAAAATTGTTCTAAAAAAAGGTATAAAGTGGAAAAAAATACATAAGAGTCTTTGGAAAAATTTTCGGGGGGTATGAGAAATTGTTTTTGGGCCCAATCTTTTATACCTTCCTCCAAACTAAAATAGGGCCCCCAAGGGAGACTTTTTGGAAGGAAATTTTTGGGCCCAAAAGGGGCACAAAAAAAATAGAAAATTCTAGGGAAATTAAACTTTAGTCAGATTGTTTGGGAAAATTTTTTCACGGGGAAATTTTTAAAATTCTAACGACTTTTGGGGTAGTAGTTCGGTATTGTATTTTGAAGCAATTTGTACAAAACCTTTAAAAGGGGGAAAAAATAACCTGCATATTTGGGTTCGGGCCCAAACAAAAAAAACCCTTTGTAAATAATTTAGAAATTAAAAGAGGAACTTGGCACAAGCGTCACATACCCAATTATCTTCGATTATTATTATTATTTTTAAAATTTAAAAGAAGCGCAAAGGGCCACAAGGGTTTTTACAGCCTGCGGGGTGGGGAAAAGGGAAACGAGGGAAATTGGGGGGCAAAAGGGGAGGGGGGTTGATCTTTATTTACAAAAAACCCAGTGGGGAAAGGGGATAGTCCCAGGGTAGAGGGTACAAGAGATTGAGGTAAAAAGGGGAAAAAGGTATGGGAATTTGTGAAGTAAGTCAGCTTTGCCCCAAAAAGTCAATGAGAGAGTCCGGATAAAAGGTGGGTCCAAAAAGCGAAAAGGGGAAAGGGAAAAAGAGGGAGTAGGGGAGCGAAGACGAGACAGGGGTTTAAATTTGTGTGCTCTTTTGATAAAGTGGGCACCCCAACAGAATGTGGCTGAGGAAAAGGGAGTTTGGCAATTCTAAACAGAGGGAGCGGGAGCCTCTCCATGAATATCCATGGGAAAGGGCGATATGGCCAATGCAAAGGGGGGGGGGGGGAAGGGAGAGAGTAGTTCCCAACCTCGACACGGTTTATAAAAAAGACGGCCAGAACCTATTTGGGTTTTTTAATAGAAGGGAAGTTTGGGGGCCGGCAAGTAGCCCAATGTTTTTGCCAAGGGGTGTGAAGGTGGGAAAATTGCAGAAAAATATTTCCCGAAAGGGAAACCCTTTTAAAAAATGGTAGGCATGTACTGCTGACCGCGGAGCAGGGGTTCCCTGTTCATTGCCCTTTTCGTCAACATGCCCGGGGCCCCAACAAAAAACAATATCTGTTTTGCTTGGAAAAAATGGGGCGTAGCCAAAGTTGGATCCCGGAGGACAAAGGGGGAGGTGTATAAATTTCGGTATAGCCTGTAAAGCGCAAAGGGAGTCTGAGAAAACCACAAATGATGACACAGGCTTATATGCAATAGGGAAAAGTGCTGCAAGGATGGCAAAACAATACAGCAGAAAAAAATCCCAACCCAAAAGTTAGTAAATCCCCTCGTACGACACTGCCCGGAAACATGCGGGGAAATCCTATGCTGCCCAGAAACTTGAGCCATCTTTTTGTACACACCCAATGGCATGAGAATGGAGGGGGAAGGGGTCAAGAAAAAGAAAAGGGGGAAGCTACCATAGACATTTGGGGTTTCGAGAAAGGGGAGATAAAAAGGGAACAGACCCAACAGCTGGAATTTTCCCGGGGGGGTTGGGAAAAGTGAGATGCTACATGAACTAAAAAAGGCGGAAATTGAAGAGAAACAAGAGCGAATGAAGGCAAAAGAAAGGGAGGAGAAAACGGGGCGGGGAAAAAATTTAAAAAAATGTTACTAAAAACATGCCCGTTCTAAAAAGGGAAGGTTTGCAGAGACCTGAGAGCGTACAAAGTAGCAAAGGAAAAGGGCATCAGGCGATGGGGGTAAAGGATTTTTAAGAGGCGCAATCAAGGGGGAAACAGCCCCAAGGCCCCCCCAAAAAACGCCAAAAAATCAACTATTCAACAAGTTTACCCAGGGGAAAACCGGCCCCAGCAACCCCCCCACCCCACCACCATAAAGGGCGAACCACAAAATAACAAAAAAAACCAGGGCTGCCCCCACCCATCCCCCCCTCCCCCCGGATTAAAACCTCCAAGTAGTCCCAGGTTTTCCCCCCGATCCGAACCCTAAGACATGCATCCCCAATTTAAAGCTTTTGAAAATATAAAACTTCGAGAGCCCGCTAAAAAAACTTGACCCCGGATGACACAATCGAGAACAAAATCCTCAGTCTTGAAAAAAAATTTAAACCCAACACCAGGAAGGGACTAACGGGTAAACAAAAACCATCCAAGCAGTCATAGATAGCCATCCCCAAACCCAAATAATATTTTTTAATTTCAAAGGTTGAAGAAGCAGAAAAAAAAGGAAGAACAATTTAGAAAAACCAGTTCAAAATTTTTTTGCTTCCAAAAAATTTAAAAGGGAAAAAGAAAAAACTATGGGGACCAGTAATAGTTAACAGTCCACTTTTTCCCAGTGATATGAACCAAAAAAAACAGAAAAGGGAAATTACTCTGCGGGTTTCATAAAGGACCAAAAAAATTTGTTATTGTACCAAGTCTGAATAAAAAAAGGGCCGGGGTTATTGGATCCCTGGTAAAAAAAAGTGTTATGTTGGGTTTCCACTCACATGACGGGAAAAAAAGATTAATTAAATTGATCTAAAAAATTAAAAAGGGTATCCATAAAGGGAGTGTTTTCCCCAAAAAAAACGTTAGAACCCCCTGTATAGAGTCAAAAACTTAAGCGGAAAAAAATGCCCCAAAATTACCCCAATGTTCACCCCGGGTGGAAAATTTTGTTGGGAAAAAAACAAATGTGGGTTTCCAATGTCCCCCAACCCCGAAGGGGTTGACTATCCCAATTTTCAGGGATACTAATTTACAGAAAATAACAAAAACAATGCCCAATTAAAACCCTACGTAGTGTATTTGGAAATTTTTGTTTCCTTTATTGTTCAAATTTCATTGTCCCAATCTCTTAGAAAAATTTAAAAATAATAAACCCTCCTCTTTTTGATTTTATAGTAAGTAAGTCCCCTTTTTTTTGTTTTTGTTTTTTTACTATTATTCGTTTAAACATTTGGGGCGGGGGAATTGATACTTTTTTGGTCCAAATTACTACCTCATTTTTTTTTAAATAATATCAATTGATATTACTTCAAAAATTAAAAATTATCTTTTTTTACTAAAATTTAAATTTTAATTTTAAACTTTTTTAAAATTTTAAAAACCCATTACTTGTTTTAATTACCTTTACCTGTTTAATACCACTTTAAACTATCTTAGAGTCTTTTTAAATTACCTTTTTTACTGAAAAATTAAAAACCCTCAAGTATAACTCCCATGAAAATATTAAAAGGGAAAAAACCCATTACTTTTTCATTTTTTTTTTTAAATATTATTACTTACAAAAATTTTTTATTAAACACCTATTTTTACCAGTCAATTTTATTTTTTGTACTTTAAAAACATTATCTTTTTTCCCAAAACCCCTTTTTTTGGGAAATTTTTTTCAATTTTTGTATTTTTCAACCCCCAACCCTTTTTATATTATCCTTTGAACCTATGTACCTGCCCTACCATTTTTCTATCATTTTAAAACCCAAGACATTACCATTGTTTTTTTTTTTACTATTTTCTTTTGGAAATTTAAATTTTGTGAATTTTTTTTTGCCCAATTTAAATCTATTTTATAATCTTGATCTTTTCAACAACCTATCCCGGGCCTAAAGTGAAATTTGCAAAAACCTTTTAAAATTGTATTTTTATATTATAATTTATATTAAAATTCCTCCACTGCCCCATTTAACTTTTTTTCCTTTATTAAATTTTTTAGTCCCTTATATTTTTTCCTCCTTTTTTTTTAGCTTATATAACTACCATAGTTTATATTTCACAATTTTTTAAAAATAATAAAGGTGTATTCTCGGGTGAAAAAAGGTAGAAAAAAGTTCAAAATTTTTGCCATTATTTTCCCAAAGCTCTTTATTTGATTAACAATTTTATTTTTCACCACAACCTATATTAGCCCCTTTTATATTTTAATTTTATACTTTTAATTCAAATTTTTAAAAATTCCCTTTTTACAGTACTCCCTACTATCAATTCCCAACTCCATTATTTGACCCAATCCCTTTATTTGTATTAGTCCCTTTTTTTATTGTCCCCCTTTATTTCAGTTTAAAAAAAAAAAAAAAAAAAAAAATTCCCTTAGCTCATTTTTTTTACATTTGTTAAATAATTCGGGTGTTTATTTTTTAGCTTAAGACAAATTTAAACTTTGTTTTTTTTAATTCAAATCTATAGTTTTAAACTACAAATTTTATGTTTACAAGCATTGACCCAAAACCCAACCTTTTTTTTAATGACTTAAATGAAAAATAAACAGTTATTTTGTAATTATTTACCAGCAAACAACAAAGGCATTTTCTCAGTGCCAACAAAAACTAACAAATTTTTAAATACAATATAGATTTTTTAAGCAACCCCTTAAACAAAAAAACCTCATGCATTACTAAATTCCTTAAAACCCATTGTCCACATTAAAACTAACTGAAACCTGGCTAAACCCTGATATTTACAGAGTCTATGCCTTTCCCGGTTAAAACACCCTTTCAAAACTGTGGGCCAGCCCAAAAAAGGGGGGGTGGCACAGCCAAAATATACTCAGACCAATAAAATGTATCCCCCAAATCTTGCAAAAGGGGAATGAAAAAGGGGGAATATAAAAAGCAAAATTTCAAATCCAAATCCCTAAAAAAACCCTCTCCCCATTGAAAACATCCCCAGATTTCCCAGTCAAACATTACCCAAATTTTAGTCAAAACCAAGGAAGAAATAAAAAAATGATGCACGCATGAAAAAGATCCTTACTACTCTCAGGTGACTTCAAATAAATCTCCTGAAAGACCAGGACCCACCCCATTACTAAATTCACAAAACAATGAAAACTGAAAATTTACTACCAACAGTAAACAAAACCTACAAGATTTCAGGGACTAGTTTTTCCCCTATTTAAACCCACATCTGGCCAACACCATATCCCCTTTAAAATCCCCTTTAATTACAGAAAAATACCACAGACCACAAACCCTATTTTTCCTAAAACAACTCTTGGAAAATTTCCCCCAAGCATTTACAAATTTCACCTTCAGATTTCAAAATGAGGAAAGCCTTTAAATTTAACTTCAAAACAGCAGTAGCAAACATTGATTGGCAAACTGAGCTAGAAATCTATACAGATATTGAGGGAATTTTATTAAAAAATTTTCTAAAAAAACCCAATCCCTCTATAACAACCCACTCCCCTAAAAAACAAACAAAATGACAGCTAAGAGACGGGAAACATTTCCCTGGCTAACCCCCAGCATTCTCAAATCCATAAATAAAAAAAACACCAATATAAAAAAACAGTACAGAATGGGTTAACAAAAACCAGAGCCCCAAAACAAAACGTTAACTCGTAAACCCCTAACCAGCCTGATAAGAAGGGAAAAAAAAAGTTTTTAAGAGAACAATTTAAACCCAAACTTATTTTTTTTTTTATTTTTTATCAAAATTTGGCCGATTCCCACCAAGGCGGGGGGCCCCGAAAAAAAAAATTTTAAAACCATCATTCACTCCATCACTGTCTTGCCAAAAAGGGTGTTTTTTAAAACACAGTTTTTAAACTGAAACATTAACACCCCCCCTTTCCCAGGGGGAATAAAAAAAAAAAAGGGAACCGGGAAAACCTATCGGGAAATTTGGGGAAAAAAAATATCACGAAATAGCGAAATAAAATTAGAAAAATCAATGAACCCCCAAACTAAAACCAACCAAAAACAGCAAAACAGAGTCAATGATTTCTTCCCCACTATAGGAAAAAAACCCTTCCCAATAAAATCCAAGTAAATTTACCCCCCCAAATGACTACCTCACCGGAAAACTCCCGGGAACCACTTTTTCCTAGCTCCGACTAACCCATACGAAGTCTCCTTAAAAAACCGCCCCAAAAAAAAGGAGGAGATTTAAATACCTTTCCACCCCTTTTTATACAAAAAGTGTTTACAATTGCTATCACCAAAAATTTTCAAAACTCTTTAACAAATCCATGAAACCCCCACCTTCCCCACAGTATCAAAATAGCAAAGGGGCACCCCCCAACCACAAAAGGAGGAGGGCCAAACAGAGTTGAATAAATATAGGGGGAATATCCCAAATTTTTCATCCCCTCCAAAAAACCCGAAAAATTTTAAATTTAAAAAGAATCTTCCTACCTTATCTCCCAAAAAAAATACCAACCCCTTTCCCCAATTTTTGGGTTCAGGCCCAATAAAAATACTAATGAGGCTATTATTATTAAAGCAGAACATATTTAAAACTGCAAAAGAGAAAAAAGAAGTCCCACTGGGAAACTTCATTGACTTAAAGTTAAAAACTTTTTTTAAAACAGTTGACCCCCTGACTTTCCCACATAAAAAATTTTCACACTATGGTATAAGAGGGCCCCTCCCTCAACTACCTCAAATCATACCTCAGCACAGAAGCCAATATGTGTATGCAAATTTAGGGAAACTCTTCTGCCCAAAACCCAAATTTAAATTGGGTAAAAGGGGTGTTTTTCCCTTTTTTTCCCCTTTTTTCCTATACATTAAAAGACCTTCAAAAAAAAAAAAAGCTTCGCAATTACTCAAAACCCCACTATTTTCGAGGGAAAAATACGTCTTCTCTTTACCCGGGGCCCATTTACGCTAGCCAATACCCGTAAATACCCAATTCAGAAAAATTTCCGGATTGGGGCTAAAAAAACTTACACTAAAAATTGACAAAACCTACTTCATTCAGTTTGGTAACCCGGCTACCAGATGTTCCCCCTTAACATTAAAGATAAACGGGTCCCTATCACAAAGTAACGAGGAAAATTTTTAGGAATCCACCCTTTATAATAGACTCCAAAATTTTTACACACAAAACCCAAAAAATTTTAAAAAATTTTCCCAAAATGGGAGGCATTTCTATCGAAAATACGGGGACATGTCCACAGTAGCCCCCTGGGCCCCACATCACTTTCCCTTTTTACCCCCATACCCATGGAATTTGGCATGGGGTCAACAACCCAAATTAACCTTCAGAAACCCCTAAATTTCCCAACAAAAAGGGTCAGTTAGAAAGATAAAATTTTCACTAAGGCAGCACACTCCAAACCAAAATTCCCTTTCAATTTAAAACCCACCACCATACAAAACTCCCTAAATTATTTCTGCAACCCCATAAATACATTTGGAAAAACTTAACTCTGATATTAACCCTCCCCTCAAACATCTCCTTGCCAACCTCAAAAGAACCATGACCTAAACACAAGGCACAGATCACTCTTTTATGTTCCTGTGTCCAACTCACAAATATGCAAAAACCAAAGCCATAAAAGGGCCTAAAAATTTAAATTTTATTAACCCGTAAAAAAAAAAGAAACACAACCCGTTTATAAATTCAATCTCTTCTTTAAAGATCCCCTTACTACCCAAAAAACCCAAAAAATATGAAAACTGAAACCCTTTTTAAAATTTTATATCTTAAATGTTTCCCACAATTTTATCACATAAATGTTAAACCCAAAACCCCAAACTAACTTTATTATTTTTTTTAAAAACACTACCCAAAAAAGAAATCCAAAACGCTGAAAAGTACAACAAAAGCATGGGAAACCCAAAAGACCTGTTTTGTAATACTCAAATTTTTCTTTATAGTTATCTGTTTACAATAATGTATTTATACACTGATTTCATCATTGCTTAGTTTTAATTTTTTTAAACCCGGGCCCCTAATGCTATGCATAGTAAAAAGTGGCTTTGGGAAGTGCTCTTATCTGTATTTTTTTGTACCTCTGTATGCTCAAATTGTAAATAAATAAAAAAAATAAATAAATAAAATAAAAAGGGTAAAAGAGAGTAGGGAGGAGATGCCACTGAATAGATCTGGTCAAACCCTAATCCCTTTTTTTAAAAGGGGTGGAATTTTAGGCGAAGGAGGGTTTGTCGATCAGTCCCCAAAGATGAAACAAGGGTTTTTTAAAAAAGGTTTTTTTCCCGGGTGTGACAAGTTGCCTTCAAAGGTTTTGTAGGTTTTCCCGGATAACCCCACGGTCCCAAAAAGGGGGGCCCAAAACTTGGCTGATTTAAAATTCAGGGGTTAAAGGGGGCCATAGAAGGGAAAAAAGGAAAATCCCGGGGAAAGACAGAGAAACCAAATGAAAGTAATTTGGTGGGGTTTTTGTGCCGGAAAAAATTTAAAACCCTGTGTTGGGCCCCAAATTTGGGAAACACGGTTTTAGCATGCTGGAGAGGGAAAAAGTAAGGAAAGGGGCCCGTCAGCACCCGCACAGGCAATAGCGGGAAATCCTCAAAAATGATATACCCAAAAATTTTATGAAAATGAGGCCCAAAAAAATTTAAAAGCAAAAAAGGGAAAAAAATGTTGTGCTCAGACAATCCCTGGGGACCAAAGTTCAGGCTTTTGGGAAAAAATGGGGGGGAGCACATTTTAAACCGAAATGGGGAAAAGCTATCAATTTAAAAAACTCTTAAAAGGATGGGGAGATTGCCTCGAAGGCCCAAAAGGGGTGGGCTTGGGGCCCAAAAAATTATACCCCCAAGTTGTGTCATATCCTTCTTTAAAGGGCAAAAAAAATGGCAATAACCCGAGTGGTTTTTTCGCAAAGGGATACGAACAATTATCCCAAACATAGTAAAGGGGGCTTGGTAGAACGTCCCTTACGAAAGCCATATTGGGGTGGAAAATTTTTTGTTGTTCTAAATACCCATAAACGTCTATTTAAACCGGCGTTATCCTTTGCAAACTTTCACGGTAAGAAACAATGGGGCCCATAGTGGGAGGGTTCATTCCCGTAGTGCCCGGTTTGCGGGAAAAGGGGGAACAATGGAGATTGCCAAGCTTGGAAGAAAATCCCTTTTGACCAAATAAGATTGAAAAGGCATAATAGGACTGCAAGGGGGGCTTTTTGTAAATGTTTAGCATACGAATATAGGTCCGGGCGGGCCCAGCTGCCCCAAAAGATCGGGGAAGGGTGAGAGTGTTGCCTCCCGTTCTTTAAGTGTAAAAGGCAATTTTACTGTTTTTTTCTGAGAGAAAAAAGCCCCGGGTGCTAAAATCTCTGGCAGACTTTGAGGAAAGAAACGAGGGGGAGATGGGGGCCCTGAGAAATTTTGGCCCAAAGATTGCCAATTTTAAAGGCAACACATATGGGTTTTTCCCAATCAAAACCCCGGAACCCGAGAACAGGAGCCGGTTTAGGAAATATTACCACTCAGTTTTCGTACTTTTTTTCCCGAAGCGGGCCCCCAGGGGAAACAGAGGGGATGATGGAAACATTTAAACCAGCCAGCAAGTGCTTTAGCGTATGGGTGACACGGCGAGGATTGACGCTTCTGCTTAAAATCAAGAAATCTCTCCGTGGTTTTTGTTGTTCCGGGAAACCCGCCCCTGCAAGGGGGTTTCAAACGTTGCACGAGGGATAACCCGGGGACCACCCAAGGGATCATTTCTGAGAAAGCCGCCCCCAAAATTTGGGGTATAGAATGAGAAAACTGCGGTTAAAAAAAGGGCGAGAAGAGGTGTAAAAAGCTCATAATGGAGGCGAAGAAGGGCCCTCACTAAAAAAAAGGGTTTGTTGTGAGTAAAGGTTCCCCAAATTTTCCCGATCCAAAATTTCCCTGGGGATAAGAAGAGGGGGGTTTTTATAAGGGGGAAAATAAGAATGTTTTGGGGAAAAGATCGCTGTCATGTAAAACTGGGAGAACAGCCAGGGGAAGCTAATGCGGAGGAGGAAGAGCAGACTGAAAAGATCGTGCAAGAGAGGGGAGACCGGGGTCAAAATGGGTGTGAGTAAACCCGTATTTAAAAAAAGGAAGGGGTGGGTTTGGGAAAAAAAGCCTCTAACTGAATGCCACGGGGAAAACCCCGTGAGACCCCCCCCCCCCCGAGGAAAATGATGGGCATTAAAATCGCAAAGTAACAGAAACGGTTTGGGGGTAATGACGAAACAAAAAGGCAATATCCGGAAAAGATAATGCCCGGAAGGGGAGAGATTTTAAAAAACAGAGCGTATACCACCTATGCAAGTGGATACGGGCTTTTTCTGTGTAATGCAGGAAGATGAACAAATACTGATGGGACGGAATATCAGTGCGTTGAAGAAGGGGACTTTCCCTTTAAAAAGGGCCCCTCAGGAAAGGATCTGAAGAAAACAATAAAATTTTAGCCTGAGATGGGAGAGATAACAGCAGAGAGTAAAATTTTTGGGGTTTTGTAAGGGAAACACCAAAAGGGGAAAAAAATGGGAGGTAAATCTGAAGCTCACCCCCATTATCCCCGAGGCCCCGTTATTCTTTCTGTAAATAGGCCTTTATTGGCAATGATAAAGGGTACTTTTAAATCCAGGAAAGGGGTTTCCCACGGATAGAGGGGGGGGAAAAGTCCCATGCGGAGGGACGGTAAACGTTCAAGCGCGAAAGGAAAAGGTGGCTGTGAAGAAAGGAGTTTTCGCAGAGGGGAGAGGAGGAGAAGGAACAGAGGGGGGTTTAGTGTCCATGATGGTTTGGTCTTTGCAATTTTATTTAGAGATTTCTTCAAATGTTTGGAAAATTTTGAGATGTGATTTGGGGCAAAATTGGAGATGGGAGGGGGGGGAAAGAGTAAAGATGGACCCGTAATGGACAAATACCAAGGTAGGGGGGGAAGAAAGGGTGGGGGGAAAAAAAGAAGCATGGGGGGGGACAGAAAAGGCAGGGAAACCCGGGAGGGCAGAAGAGGAAGAAACTTGGGGGGGAACAGGGGAGGTAGGGATAGTACAGGGGGAGGGGAGCCCCTACACTTGTAACAAGCCCGTGAGAGGGGGGGGAACCCCTCAGAGACGGGAAAGGGAAAAGAGAGGTGGGAAAAAGGGAAGAAGGGGGTTTTTGGACCTTTTTTTTATTCTGAGAAGGGAGAGGGACGTTTGGGGGGGAGGGGTGTACGAGGGTCGTCGATACTGAGGCTTGCGAGGGAGAACAGAAAAAGCGAGAACAGACCGAGGGTTGAAGTGGGACGTTTGAAACCTAGGAAAACAAAAAAATTAGATACAGGAGGGGACTATGGGAGGGGGTAACCACAGGGGGAGGTTGCCGAAGATAAAGGGCCCCCAAAAGGGGGGACGTTTTTACACACGGGGAAAAGAAACACATTTCTCCCTTGGGGCGGGGAAAGGAAACTGCCAAGGGCCATAAGGGAAACCCTTCTGGCCTCTTTTCAGGAACGGGTTTCCCCCCCCCCAATTTACGTAATTTTGGGAAGGCCCAGAGTAAACCCTTTGGGGAGCCCCATGACAAAATTTAAAGGAAGAGGGGAGGTTTGAAATTTCAAGATTTTAGAATGGTCATCGGGGACCACAACTGGGGATTCGGCTATGGATCTGCAATATTTAGTGGATGGGCCCAAATTTGCCACAATTTTACACTTTTTCGGGGGAGACACCTTTCCCAACGGTTAAACCCCTGTCCGGGTACAAAAAAACGAGGGTGGGGGGTTCACGGGTGTCAAAAGTTTAAAAAGAGCCACAAATTTTAGGGGATCGTCTCCCCCGGGGGCAGAAAGAACCCCAAGTGTTCCCCCTTTAGGATTTGGGGGAAATTTGGGGGTTCCAGCTGTTCCCAAAAAGTCATTCCCCCCATCTGGAAAATTTTTTTGAACATGGGATGGGGCAGAAGACAGTACCACTACAAAATTGAGGGGGGGGAGTTTTTTTAAAAGTGACGGAACTTTTCCCATAACGAAAAGAAAGATCATGAGCTTGGGTCATTCTGTACCGTGATGATGGCGTACCGCTCTTAAGAGCACGGAAAAATATCTTTTACCAAAAATTTGGGATTTGGGGTGGGCCCTTTTCCAAAATGGGGGTCCCGGGAAAAATTTGGGATAGAGGAAACGGCGGAAAGTGAAAAAATTTGTCATTGTGCATCTGAAAGAAACATGGAAAAGGGGTGAGGAGTTCGATCTTTTCTGAGAAGTAAAGGGAAGGGGGAGAATAAATACAGGTAATTTGTCGTTGGGAAATTTTGGCATTTGGGACCAGATTGGTCCCACGTTGGGAAGGGGGCCCGGGGATTCGAAAAAATTTCCCCACCGTTTGGGGAGAGGTGGAAGCATAAATCAAAGGAAAAAGTGGGTTTAGAAAAAATCAAAGGACAGTCGAGAAACCCCAATCTGAAGCGAGTGAGGAAACAGCACCGGCCCAAAAGGGACGAGGGATGAGGGGTGTCCCAAGGTGGGGCAAAGACGGCCGGGGTCAGAAGGGGGTTTCGGGATCAAGAAGGGGGCCCCCCCGGGAAACCCGGTTTTATGGATTGGGTTCTCCATGGTTTGGTTACCTTTCTTTTTTTTTTTTAGGAAAAAAAAAAGAAAAAAAAAGAAAATAAAAATTTAAAAAAAAAAAAAATAAAAAAAAGGGGGGGCCGAGGGGGGAAAAAGTTCCAGGGGAATGAAAGGGCCCGAAATTCCCTCCCGCCCCGAGGGGAAGCAACCCCAAGTACGCAGATTTCAGCATGGAACCCATTCAAAACCCACCCCTCATGCCCTTTAAACCAAAAAATCCCTGGTAGCAACCCCACAAACTGCCCACTACCTCGGTTTGGGGCAAAAGAGAGGGGGCTGGGTAAACCGCCACAAAGCATTTCCCCCTTTCCCGGGCCCCCCCCCCCAAAACCCCAAAAGGGGGCTTCCAGAGATACACCCCCCGCCCGAAAGACACCCCAAAACCACTCTCCAGGATACCCGAAGGGGGTAGGGAAAATCCCCCCGGCGATCCAGATTCCACAGCAAACTACGCTACCCCCAAGAACCTCAACAGAAGGGATGGGCCCCATACCCTTTCCCCTACCCCAGGAAAATAGCGGCTTGGGTTTAAAAACCCCAAAAGGCCCCAAAAAAAGGGGAAAGGGGAAAAAGGAAGGGGGGAGGGGAGGAGGAAAGGGGAAAAGGGGGGGGGATGGGGGGATGGGATAGGGAAGTGGGGGTTGGGGGGTAATTTTGGTTTTGATGAGGGGGAGACCGACAGGTCCCAATTCCTCCCGACCAAGAGCCTCTTTTAAACCCCCCAAGGGGGGCCCCCCCCTTTAAAAGGATCTTTAGCACTGAATAGAAGGATGACATAAAAAATAATTCAGTAATGGTTTTTAGGATTTTCGCTTAGCAGTTCAATGGGGTTAGAGAAAAACCTTTGGGGGGTTAAAAAAGCTATTTAATATGACGCTTTTTAAAAACCATAAATGCGGGACAAGGGAAAGTGTAAACCCGTAAAGAAAATTTAAAACAATAGAAAGACCCCAAAAAGGAAAAGAGCAATAGGGTCAAATATCTTTTAGGGCAAAAAAAAAGGGAAATTTTTTAAGGGGACAAGAAGGTGGGGTATCTTTTGAAAAAAATATAATGACATTAAGAAGGGGGTTAAAAAAGGGAAAAAAGAAAAGCAAAAAGGGGCTACGAAATTAAAGTTTTAGGGGTTCGAAAACCCAAAAAAATTTTTTCCAAAGGGTATAGAACAAAAGTTAGGTAAGAAGGGCCCCTTAAAAATAACTATGGTCCTTACGACCCAAAAAGAATTTAAATTGCTCAGTTTTTTTAAACATTATTTTCTCTCGTTTTTTAACCCCAGGAAGAACCCCTAAAAAATATGTCAGTAATTAAATTTTTTTAGTGGGGGTTGAAGAAGAAAAAAATTATGGAACATCCAGTCACTAGTGAAAAAGGGTTTTGAAAAAAAATAGACCCACTGAAACAAAAAAAATCGCCTGGTCCCCGATGATCTTTTTTCAAGGGTTTTTAACCCTTTCGGTTTAAAAGGCCCTCCCCCCCGGGCTTGTTCTCAGGGCCCCAAAATTTTTAAAAAAAAAAAAAAAAAAAAAAAATTCTTATGAAAAGATAAGAATTTTTTCCCGATCAAAATGCACCAAAAGTATGAAATTTTAAAAACTTAAGAATATGCCCGCAAAGTAGCAGTCTGGGTTTTTAGCTCGGCGTTTTTCCCCACTTTGACCTTTTTTGGGCAAATTTCCCTTATAGCCAACAAATATTTTAATTTTTTCGCTAGAAGTCCATTTTTTTTATCGAATGAGTACAAAAAAACCCCCATTTACCGATTTCAAATCCCAATAAAGGGTCGAAATTTTGCAATTTTTCCAATTTCACACAAATTTCAAAAAGCCAAATTTTCCCAAAAAGGGTCCCAAAAAAAACAAGAAAAGACATTCCTGGGACTAAAATAAAAATTTCCTCTGTTTTATTTGTCTTTTTCCCCCACCCCCTCTTTCATTTTTTTTTGCTTCCACTTTTAATTTTATTCTTAAAAAAAAAAAAATAGAAGTTTACTGTTTGCAGATACTGTATTAGTGTGAAATGAAAAATTTAAAAAATCAGCGAACTTGTGAAAAAAATTTGACTCACCAGTTTTGTTATTGGACGCGTGACATATTTGTTTACTTTGAACTTTGCAAAAATCAAACATTTCTGCTAATTTGGCCAATTTTAAGGGACTTTTCATTATGAAACCCAACAAAATCGTCTCATTTCTGTAAAAGTCTTCCCTTCTAAAAATAAACCGAAAACTAGAAACAACCCTAAATACCCTGGAAAATACATGCAAAGTTCTATTTTAAACCCAAAAACACGGGCAAAGATTTTTTTTTCTCTTTTCGCACTGTGTCTGCAGGATTTTTTACTGCGCCACTTCCTAAAGACCCATTCTTTCATAAAAGGGCAACCCTTCTCTTGAAATTTGGGGGCGCTAGAATTTATGCATAATAATAAAAAACCCGGCGATAAGCCTATTTAAGTCGGAAACCCAAAAGGGGTTTAAGGGGAATGAAAAAGGGGAATTTTAACCTTAACAATATTTTTAATTTAACTCTTCAAACGGGTGTAGTGTCTGATATGTAAATGGTAAGGGGGTTCCTTTTTTTAACCCGTTCAGGGTCCAAAAGGTCAAATTTCAGGGTGTACAGGCCAAGAATTTTCAAAAAAAAAAAAAAAAAAAAAAAAAAAAAGGTAGAGAATATTTTTTTTAAAGGGAAAAAAACAAAAAATAAGAAATTTGAGGAAAATTGACAAAATTTTGCTCTCGCGAATTTAAATGGTCACGCATTTTCATTGGCAATTTTGCCAACTTGTCCCATTTTAGGCCAAATTTCTTTTTTCCAGTCGTCTGTGGAGAAATTTTCTCCGGGGGGGGTATTAGCCCCCTTCAGCCCCTTTCCGCCCTGGGGCCCCGCCCTCCGAAAGGGGCAAGCATCTGTTTACTCTACAGAAATAATTGATCCCAGATGCAGAAAAGTATTGCGGGGTAAAGCAACTCCACCCTTGCAAAGCCAGGTTGAAATGTAGTTTTAATAAAACAGTCCATCTCTTACCTTAGCAGGAAAATTTAAGGAAAATTGCTCCCACTTTTATTACCATGGTAAAATGGGAAAATTTGTTGTCTATGCTTAAGACAGAAAAAAAATCAACATTCTGCTTTGTTTAGGAGGAATTTTTGGCAAGAAGCAAAAAGTACAGGTCATTTTTCTTTATTTCAGGGGCATTGCAGCGGCATGGGACGCTGTGAGTAATTTTTTTTTAACCCTACTGGGAGTACATTGACCCAGGTACCAACAAAAAACCGATCCTGCTTAGTGTGAAAGCTCTCTCAAAACACGATAAACACTTAAAGAAGTAATCATTTCTTTTGATAAAATTGTGAACAAAAAGGAAAACCCTTGGGAACATAGTGTACCAGTGTGCACATTCCTAGATATAAAAAGACGGGGACACCCAAGGGCACTTCTTTTTTATCAATCACCGATACCGTCGGGGGTGTTAAAACCCCAAAGCCACGTATAAGAGCAAGGTGGGTTACAGATTTCTTGTAGAAGGGGGGACTGCGCATTCTTGTGTCGAAAGGAGTTTGTAATCACCTAATCGCATGAGGTGCGGCTTTGAGTCCACCAAGAAATTTTTCTCGCAATCAGTGAAAGAATATTGACTAACACCCCCCAGGGGTAATTATTTTTAATAAAAATCTATTTCAGCCCATTGTGAATGGTAAGACACTTCTCAAGACCTCCCCCGGGCGGGGTTTTGTGGGCGTAGCTGTCTTATCAGCTAATACCCCCTATATTTAATCTTTAAAACCCTTTGCTGGGAAACCATTCTTAAAATATCAAATTTTAGCTATTTTACTAGTATTACTTTTATTCTACTGATTGACAAAAAATCCCAAGTCAATTTTCAACTGCAAAATAAAGTATCGGAAATTGCAAATTTTGGCCATTTTTCACAAATTCAAAATATTCCGATTTCAAATAAAGGGCCCAAAAAACAATGCGGCCCTTCCTGGCCTAAACTAACATTTCCTCTGTTCATTAGTTATGTTTTCAGGCTTTACAAATGAATTCCATTATGATTTTTTATTCACATAATGAATTTTTATTCAAACCAAATGATAGAAGATTTACTGTTATGCAATATTGTAATAACTGTATAAATAATATCACCACATTTGTGAACATATATTAGACCCCCCAGCTGGTGTGTATTAGATGTGTGAGGTCATATGTTTACTCTTGAACATCGGCAAAAATTTAAAGGAGGGGCGAGCAGAATCACCAACTTTTTTTTTTTATCAGATTTCAATGGGATTGTGACAGTAGATTAAGCAGCTTGAAAAAAAACATATAGGCTGTGTTTGTTTTGACTATTAGCCTTCAAGTTAGAAAAAAAATATTTTTGCACAATTTTATGGATCTTAGGACTTTCCACTTTCTACTAAATTGGGAAGATGTACAATCCTCTAGTTGATATCAGATGAAAGATAATGGGTAGATTAATAATGACCCAGGACAGTTTAGTGATAATGTCAGTAGATTCCATAAAAAAAATGGTGAAGTTAGTAATTTTGTTTTTATTGCTTTTTGCGTACAAAAAAATCATTAAAAACAAAGCTGTAAACAGTATCACAAATCCTCTCTGGATGTTTGTGGAACCATCATTCCTCAATAACGTCTGCAAAAATCATAACAATCCTATTAATATTTATCGCAGGAGATGGATTAGTGTCAATAACTTATTTCCGAGTTATTATTGATTTTGTTTGGTGTGAAACTCTATGGTTACCACCCGCCAAATCTGAATGTGTTGTAATAAGTAAGTAAGTTTATTCAGGTATACACAAATACAGTTACATAGAATTATCATACATAGCAGCATATGTGTAGAGAACCTAGGATAACCCAAAAAAGTCAGACAGAGTGACTTATTTCCATTGGGGTCCTTTTACCTTATTATTATAATATAAAGGTTATAATATTTTCTTATTATTCTACAATGAAGATAACATCTTATTATCATACTAAAGAGACTATCTACTACACGAAGGTCATTAAGACTATCTACAATACGAGGGTCATTACTAGGAATACAGTAAAATTTACACGTAAGTTAGCTAAAAAATAGAAAATCATTCCCCTCCCCCTTTCTGTAGCTACATTCATCAACACCTTTGGTACTCTTCTTGAACGGGTTTTCATGCTATGACTGGCTTTGACATGTGAAAGGCAGCTGTTTCCATTCCTTTATTGCTGTACAATAAAAGGTGTTTGAAGCCTGGCCACTGACTGTGGGTACTAAAAAAGTTGTGCTCTCTCCCCCCTAGTACTATGATTTGCTGCGGTTCCCAACCTTGACAAAATTAAACAGCAAGATATTCTGGACATTGTTTGTGAGCAATTTTATAAACATGATTTAGCTTCAGTTGTTTTACTCTGTCTTCCAACATTCAGCATACCAACTGCTGTAATTCATCCTGGCCTACATGTTCTCTTGGTCCCCAGCCCCAGGATGAATCTTACGATTTTGTTCGGTGACTAAGAAATCGTAATGACACGATTGCAAATAAACCAAACCCCCCCCCGGGATTGAACCCGCGGTCATAGAGTCTCAAAATCCAGCCCGTCGCGCTAGCCACTAGACCAGCTAGCCACAATAAGATTCATCCAACTAGGTAGAAATATACCTAGTTGGATGAATCTTATTGCGGGTAGCTGGTCTAGTGGCTAGCGCGACGGGCTGGAGTTTTTTAGACTCTATGACCCGGGTTCAATCCCCGGGCCCGGGGTAATGGTTTGTTCTGGGTGAAATTTTCAGTCTAAACTTTCAGTTTTTTTTGTCAAGGCAGAGTACCAAGAAGAGCAAGCGTAATCCATAGGCATTGTATAAGGGCTAGACATAGGGTCCTGGGGAGCCTCAGTAGTAGACACTGTGCTTGTCTATACAGGAACTTCAGTCTGGCATTCGCTTTCTTTACTACACTGTTCCCCTTATCAATTCTCCTGACATGCATGGGTCAAAGGGGATTCCCAAATATTTTACTGATGAAACCAAAGTGATGGGGGTCCCCATTACATTGAACATTAAAATTATTTACCCTTCTCAGTTTATGTTTCGTGCCAAAGAGAATGGCCTTCAGTTTTCCCTAGGTGTAATGATAGTTTGTTGTCTACTAACCATTTGCTGCAGGACTCCAGTTCCAGTGTTAAAACTTTAACAATATCTTGTGGGTCTTACCTGACACTAACAAGGCACAGTCATCCCGCATACAGTAGGAGTTTGCACTTGACACTGATAGGCATATCATTGACAACATAAGAATAATAAGGGACCCAGAATACTACCTTGGGGAAACTCCACTGTTATCGGCAGGGGGTTCTGATTCTGTTTGTTGATTTTGACTATTTGTCTCCTGTTGCTAAGGTAGGACTTAAACCAGTCTACAGAACCTATACCGATAGCTTGAAGTTTATTACATAAAATATTGTGGTTGACAGTATCGAAGCTTAGCAGGTCTAAGGTTACCAACCTAAGGTTCCCCTTTGACCCTTCAGTTCTCAGGTAATCCATCAGATTAATAAGGGAGGTGTCCCGTTGGTAGGACTTCTAAGGCCCGATTGATGCTAGGGATTGGTTTTCGACCCGTCC
>NC_069466.1:1599880-1618324 GCF_026875155.1 Cherax quadricarinatus | reverse complement strand
TACAAAAAAGGGAATAATTTTCTACAGACCCCGAAACCTTTTTCTTTTGTTAAATTAGAGAAAAATTTATTTTTGCTTCCCCTTATACAATTATCTGGTCCCAAAATTAATTTTTTTGTTTTTTATTTTTTGTGAGGTGTTTTTATCATTTTAAATTTGTTATGTATCATTTTTTTAAATAATTTTGAAAAATATCAGGGATGGATTAATGAAAAATGTGTATTTAATGTAATATAAAACATTTAATGGGGACTCGATGATTTTATTATTATTATTTCTATATGGGTCACTGTGCAAGTCGTCGTACCACACCCCAATATATGTTTATTTATTTACTGTGGGGTGTTTTATCTATTTATATTTTGCGTTGTGTTTATTATAAAATTTTAAAAAAAATATCGTAGATGGTTTAACAAAATTTTGTTATTAAGTAAATCGACTTTTAAAAAAGACCGGGATTATTATTATCTTTTAAAAATATGAGTCTAGATACAAAAGACCTCTTAGATTTTAATGTGTCTGCAGGCCCCCCCAACGTGGTAAGTTTATTTAGGTACGGTATACTAATTAAAAATTATCGAGTAATTTTAAAAAATATAAATAACTTTTAAAAACCTTGAAATTTTTGGGGAGTTTCAGACAAAATGGGAGACTTAGTTTTACGGTTCACAGAGAATGTAAAAAAACAGGGTTGGGTGGGTGACCGTATTAGAAAGTCAGCGGGGGGAGCGTATGTGAGTTTAGGTCATAATTTGAAATGCCGTTTAGTTATCCCGTAAAGAAAAATCCCAAAAAAGGGGGCCCCTATTGAATGTCTTTGATTCCAAGGGGAGAGGGATGCTGGGGCCCCACTGGCTGAGAGGGAAAGGTTGGGTTTGTTTCTGGGGTGGATGGTGAAGCTTTTGGCAAAAAGTCGATTATATCGAGTAGTCAAAAATTTTGTACAATATATGTGCAAAAATATAACAGGCTATCATGTGGTATCGCTATCACGGGTATATTAATAAAAATCCCATTTTACCACTATGTTCTTATGTAATACATGACTTTTTACTAAAAAAATGTGTCCAGCAAAATGTAAATGAAAACTATCAAAAAAAATTAAAAAATTGATACCACGGAAAAACTTTTTTTTTTTCAGCATGTGTTTATTTTTTGGGTTGAGGGTTGGATCCCCCCAGGCCCTTTTTTCCCCACGCTGTGAAATTAACTACCAGTTTGCTTTTGAAAAATATAAACTTTTTTTATGTTAATAAATTTTTACAATAAGGACTAAAATAAAAGTCGTGCCATTTCCTCTTTTTTTAAATTAAAAATATCTCAGGGCCCCCCCCCCGGTTAACGATTTTAACCCGGCAAGGGGGGAAAATTTTATCCCAAAATAATCGTTATGCGAATGAATTTTCCCCATAAGAAAAAAGGAAAAAAAATTAACCCGTGCAAGACGCCCAAAATATGAAAAAAAATTTTTTTTACCACAAAAATGTTAATTTTAATACACACAAATGAAAAAGGCATGCCAATTAAAGACACTTATTTTATTGAAGACTGGTGTGATTGAGGGAGGGAGGGGGAGACCCTTACTTTTTCGTTTAGAAGGGAATCCCCCCCCCTTTCGATTGAGGTGCAAGTCCTTTTCCGGGTTACTTCCCTTCCCCCTTTTAATGCCACTACCAGTTTTGGGAATCACTGGACCTCGTCGCAAAAAAAAATTTTCCCATAGGCCTGTACCCCCTTTCCCTTTACGATTTGCAAAAGGGCCACAAATTGTCTTGAAATAGTCACCAGCAGGGCTTGCAACAGCTGTGTCGGGGTGATTTTATCTAAAAGGTTTCAGTTCAACCCACTGTGCAAAATTTTCCTAATTTTGGTAGGCACAAGGGATTCCACAACTGGCATGGCTTCTGGGGTTCCCCAAAACCCTTTCAAAATCTTTTTAAATTTTCCCATACTAATTTCACCCTTTTTACCACGGGGTTGGCATAGAAGTTTTTTTGGGGCCCAGGGTCATTTTTTTCCCAGAAACAGACCCCAAAAACCTGTAATAATACGAAATATTCCGAGTGTATGCTTGGTGTTTCCCCGGAGGCTGGTGGTAAACAATGGGGCGGGCGGCACTGTGAGGGCACATTGGCGCGTCCGGACGAAAACGTGAGGGGGTTTTTAATCGGTTGCGCAGCAAAAAAATTTTTCGATAAAGTAAGCGGGATGCGGGAAAAATCGCTAGTGATGCCATCGTTATCGGGGGGGCCCCTGTATAAGGAAGGGGGGGTGGGATGCCACAGTCTCTTAACCCTTTAAACCCCCCCCCCACCAGCCTAACACACATCCTAGTGTCTTTACATAATATAAAGTGTCCATTTAAATGATGGACAAATCAGTGGGATCTCGAGTTAAAATTAATTCGTTCCGAAGGCGTTGAGTGCCGATGCCGAAAGTTTGGTTCCCATAAGAAATAATTAATTAGATTACAGTGGGGCCCTTTAATTTTATCCCCCCCGAATATCATGAATTTTGGAAATCGGGGACTTTTTTTTATAAACATGTATTGGCTTAATTTTTTTGTTTTGGTTAGAAAAACATTGGTATATGAAAAAACTCGTGCCCCCCAGCCCCTGTCACCAAACCCCATTCAGTGTCAGTTGGCATTGTACAGGTTTTCCCCCCAACATTTGCGGGGTTAGGGATCAAAGCCCCGCGAATTTTGAAAAACCGTGAATGTTTGGTGCCCCCCTATATTTAGGGAAAAATAAAACAATACTGCTTTCCCTTTAAATTTTTTGAACCATGAACAAACTAAAAAACATGAAATGCATAAATTGTACAAATTATACGTTTGCTTTAATAACATGTTGTTATTAAATACCCCAGATCCCCCCCGCCTCCCCAATGCCCCACCACCCCCAACACTGAGCCCCATACCCCCCTCCCCCCCCCCCCCACCCCCCAACGGCACCACCTCCCACCACTCAGTGGTGAGTGTTTTGTTTTTTCATTATTTGCAAAAACCAGTTTTGTAAAACCCCCAATTCAAAAGGAATGGTTACCCCCATTTAACGTGACCATTTTTTACTCCCCCACAGCAAAAATCAAACATTTTGCCATGTTTTAAAAAAACAATAGAATAAAAATAATAAAAAAAATAATAAAAATACGATATAATTTAAGGAAATTGTACAAAAATACGAGGGATGGTTGAACATCGTCAGTGTGGCTTTTTTTATGCTGGAATGAGCGTTAGTCCCCCTGCTCTTCCAAAATTTCACAAAATTCAGCGGTTGAGGCAGTGGTATTTAATAACATATATGTTATAAATAATAATAGTACATATTATTAATAACATGTATTATTATTATTAATAACATGTATGTTATTAAATACCACTGCCTCAATCGCTTCCTCAACAGCTGCCTCACCCACTGCCTCAATCGCTGTATCATGTGGGAGTTCGATACGTGGATTAGGGTAGAAATACTCACGTAGGCTGTTATTACGTATAATCGTAGATATGTGGAGAGAACCCGCAGCCGTTACCTGTCTCCTTGGTTACACTCGTAAAACTGACTAGCCGGCTGGCCAGTACCCCGTAGTGGGTCTTTTGAAAATAGTGTCAGCTCAGCACAGACCGTGACTCAAGACGGTTGGTCGTTGAGTCAACGGACAGGTTACTGGTAACTGGTTACTACTACTGAGAGCTCGGCGACGCTAACGTATGTCGTCCCGACATACAACTAATACAAACTAGAGATGGCAGGTATACGGCTTGGGCTGATTCTATACAATGTCAAAGTAACACAACATGAAAACATTATAGATACATAAGTAGAACATTGGAATGAAAGCTTACGTAACTGAAACTGTAATGTAATACAAGGTATACTATAGTACAACTTAAAACTCAACAAATGAACAACGAACTCAACATTGAGATTACAAGTGATAAAAACAAAAATTTTGATCGATCGATCTGTATTCGTGTGATCTACGGATTCTGAGGAAGGAATATATACAAAGAAAGAGTGTTTAACAGAAAGGCAGATTCGGTGCACGCAATCTAGACTGTTAACTCTCAGAATGCGGAGAGAACACGAAACACAAAAAAAAATTCTTGAATACTGATAAGTTGATACTGTAACTATTCATCTATACAGGTTATTTACATTTAACCCCAACTCTGCTAGGGTAAGATTGGCATTATGCAAAATGGGTGTCATCTCTGGGAGGATCAAACTCTGTAGCATTGGCTAACTCATGCTGTATTTGAGGCAAATCTGAATTGGAAGTTACAAATGATACTTGAGGATTTCTCAATACCTGTCGTGTACGTAGGGAATAACGACATTCAGGTTGATCATCTGACTGAGTATCAGAGGAAGAGAGTACAGGATCAGGAGGATTGTCAGAGTCTGTCACATTAGTCTGGGTTGGAACATCATTATCATCACATACTAACTTCATATGATCCAAATGCGATTCTTTATACTGACCAGTACTAATCTCTCTAACCTCTATTACTTATTACCAGTGATATGTTCAACTACGCGATAAGGACCAACAAACTTTTGATCAAGCTTTGGCATTGCAGACGTTTTGTTAAAATTAGTCAGCATAACTCTCGAACCTACTTTGATTTTGGATGGCTTTACTCGAGTATTTGCGACTCTTGTAAATTCAGCTGTTGATTTATGAAGTGTTTCACGGATTCTTCTAAAAACACTTTGAGCTAAGCTGGTACGAGTTGCTACGAAATCATCAGGGTTGTAATTTGGTTTCGGATTAGAATATAACAACTCATAAGGCAAAACGTTTATCTACACCATACAAGTGCATAATGTGGAGTGTCACCTATAGAAACATTGTAAGCAGAATTTATAGCACACTGCACATCAGGTATAACTTCATCCCAAGTTTCACTATTGGGATTGATAGTGGCTCTCAATACATCAAGTACTTTCTTATTGGTTCGTTCCGCTAACCCATTGCTGGCAGGATGATGAGGAACAATGGTGGATTTAGAGATCTTGTACAAGGTACACAAATTTTCAAGAATTTCATTACAGAATTCACCTCCATTATCTGTTACTAGGGACTTAGGGGTGGTATGCCTGCAGATAATGCGTTCTTAAACGCTTTAGCTACTGTCTCGGCAGTTTATCTGCAATAGGAACTAACTCGCAATATCTGGTGAAATGGTCTACCATAACACACAGATGTTTGTTACTTGGAGGGAACATCGGAAATTAGTTAACAAATCTAGCGCAACTCCTTCCCAATGGTTCGCTAGTAGTTGGATACACTTGGATGGATTAGGACCATTAGCATTGCCTTTATGTTGCATTGCAGACACTACATTTCTTAACATACTCAGAAATATCAGTTGCCATACGAGGCCAAAAGTATTTCAATCTGGCCTGTTTTACTGAACGATCCATACCAGGGTGTGCAACACCTGGTACATCGTGAAACTAGCTGTAAGGCTACATTCACTAGTGACTGTGGAATTACTAACTGGTATACTCTTCTGCTAGGAGTACCCAACTCGGCTGTTCGATACAGTAATTCTTGGTTCATGAGAAAGTCACTGATGGGAGCTGGTGGCTTCACAGTCAGAATAAGATCTTCCTGGAGCAGGAATCGTATCACACCAGACCACAAGGGATCGGTTCTTTCTTACTGGAGGAATGAACAAACTCGGTGGAGTGGATGACTCCCCCCGGTTGAAAAATTAACGCTATAACACGCAATATGAGCAAGGGAGAACGAATCTACTATCTCAAACTGCAAGCACAGGAGAAAAGAAATGAACACGGTGAACAATGCTGATATTCTGAGTCGCACACAGTGACACGAGGTATCAACTATAAAGAAACTACACTTACAAACTTTAACAACGTGGAAGTTACTCGAGAAATAACTTCTTACAATGCACTGATTACTGTCAACTAGGATGGGATCACAATCTGAAACACAAGGGACAACAAACACTCAAGTGAGCACACTAGCCACAGAAACGTCTTTCTGCACGGCTTGTGGCATCAGCAAGAGATGGCATAACTCGTTGCAAGTAAAGTTCTTCTCAAAGCGTCCCCTGGGAAGGAACGAATACTTGAACAAGTCGCCATCGCAAGGATAGTAGAGCACTATCGTGCGTGCATGATATTGTGACTGGAGTCCAGACAGGAGTGACAGTATTACTAGTGCCTGACCGCTCGGCTACGTTAATAAGTAATTCACGGATCTATAGGAACTTAATCTGAACTTCACATTTCGCAGCACTTTAACAAATCTCAGATACAAGCTGTGAGAACAAACACATTGCTCGAGGGCTAGGTATTGTCTGTCAGTCAGTAAGGGAATGTAAGGACTGATGACAGGACCAGCAGTAGTAGCCTGAGAGGTCTGAGTGTCGACATTCACTAAAGTATCACTTGACGGTATGTAAGACATAATGGCAAAGTAACACGAGAACAAATAAAGCAAAAATAATGAACAATAAAATGATATAAAATTCTAGAATTGAAATGAAAAGATATACAACTAATTCTGCAGAATAATGTCTAAATACACTGCAAGAGGAAGGAAAACTCAATTTAAAGGACTATTGACCAAGAAAAAAATTTACATTGAAATATACAAGTAAAAATATTACTGGAGACTGAATTAAATTCAAAATGAGCTGTCTTTACTCTTGCTAATAAAAAATTAATTAATTAAATTATTTAAATCAATGTGAAAGTGTAAAATAAAATTATTAAATTGTTAACTGGGAAATTTAAGTATTTTCTAAGAATGCAT
Organism: Cherax quadricarinatus; assembly: GCF_026875155.1. Classification (NCBI taxonomy): domain Eukaryota; kingdom Metazoa; phylum Arthropoda; class Malacostraca; order Decapoda; family Parastacidae; genus Cherax; species Cherax quadricarinatus. The sequence continues at coordinate 1,611,529 of NC_069466.1, read as the reverse complement.
AGACAAAATTAAATTATAAATCATAAAAATAGCAATAAAAGAAAATAATTCACTGCAGAACAGTTCAACAAAATAATTCACTTTAGAACAAGTGCATAAAGTGTCACTGGGAAAACTCAGGTAAAATAATGAATTAAAATATGAAGACCAAAAAAATAAACTGATTGAACACTTTAACTCTTAATTGTAAATTAGACAAAACAATTTACTCAAACAGAGTAAGAAAAACACTTTACGTTAAAAGTAATTGAAATTGCATCAAGAGTGAATTTGTTCAAGAATTATAAAAAATAAATAAAACACAGGAACAAAACAGGGAATATAACACTTACAGTGACGGAGCACACAACAGTATTAATTTATTCTTACAACAAATTCCTGACTGATACAACAAAATCTTGCTGTGACTGATACGACAAAATCTTGCTGTGACTGATACGACAAAAATTTGCTGGCAAAAATAATGGTACACAGTCTGCGAAAAAATTAGAGGAATGAGACACTGTTGGCATACGAAAAAAAAGACACACATAGAAATAAATTGATAATTTGGTATGCTGAAAGAATACAATAAAAAAAAATGAATCACTTCACACAGGGTGACTGACTGGTACACTACACAATAATACTTACTAGAGACAGGAGTAGCATAAGAAAAAACACAGAATAAAAAATATAAGATAAATAAAAACACTGAAAAATATTGTAAAAATTAACGAGTCAAAGAAAAACTGAAAACACAAGGTTTAGAGTACACAAACAATTTACTATAAATGTCTCACACACGCAAATGTCTTTAAATGCAAGAAAATGTCTCAAAAAAAAAATTATCACTGAAGTCGAGAGTAGTAGACGGGTGATTACTGGTGACGGGAAGAAGGTGTTGTCCTGTGGGCGGGCGGTGTGTACTGGTGACGGGGCGGGGGGGGTTTCCTCCTCCACTCACACTGTTGTCGTGAAGAAATGTGCGTTCTAGGCGAACTCACATAACTGGCTTTATCTCGTTGGCACCAGCTACAATCTCTTGACCAATTATGTGAGCCGAAACAGTACTAGGACCCGATACAAGGGTACAAACAACCACAGGTAGATGAGTGGATGGCTGGTGTGGTGGTGGTGGGTGGATGCTTCTGCCGCGCACCCCGGGTAGTGGGAGAGAGTGGTGGGGGGGGACGCTGGGGGTCTGCCGCGCACCCCACTCACCCACGAAGGTGGCTTGAAAACCCACTCTATGCCACAGGAATGGTAAAAACCACTCTTAGCATCCAACAGGGAGCACAAAGCGATATAAACAATACTTCAGAGGAACTTGGCTTACTTCTTACTGCGTGGCTTACTTCTCTCTCGCAGCTGGGTTAGAAGCTGGGTTGGCTGACTGGCTTACCCCACGAGAATGGATGACTGGAAGACGTGTAACGATGCACAAAGCACGGAGGAGCAGTTGGATGACAGGAGACAGGCTGGATGATAGGCTGACTGGCGTTCACTTCCACAGTCTGGCTTACTGACTGGCTTAATTGCAAAATCCGGGTCAACCCCTCGGAGATTGAAGCAATTAGCACACGAACTAAGCCAGGAAGCTTGAAACGGCTGCAACAGGCTTGCAGGCAATAGGTTTGAGGGGAGTAGGCGACTGCTGGCTGGTGGTGCGCGAGGGTATAGCTGGTGGCTCGAGGTGGTGCGGGCGGGTAGTGGCTGGTGGGTGACGATTCACCTATGACCCTGCCGGCTACTCACAACAGTCTTCAAACGCCTTGAATTACCCTTAAAAACGTAAATCCACGCTCCACACCGCTGTACACCATTTATCATGTGGGAGTTCGATACGTGGATTAGGGTAGAAATACTCACGTAGGCTGTTATTACGTATAATCGTAGATATGTGGAGAGAACCCGCAGCCGTTACCTGTCTCCTTGGTTACACTCGTAAAACTGACTAGCCGGCTGGCCAGTACCCCGTAGTGGGTCTTTTGAAAATAGTGTCAGCTCAGCACAGACCGTGACTCAAGACGGTTGGTCGTTGAGTCAACGGACAGGTTACTGGTAACTGGTTACTACTACTGACAGCTGCCTCAACAGCTGCCTCACCCACTGCCTCAATCGCTGCCACAACAGCTGCCTCAACCACTGCCTCAATCGCTTCCTCAACAGCTGCCTCACCCACTGCCTCAGTTGCTGCCTCAACAGCTGCCTCACCCACTGCCTCAATCGCTGCCTCAGCAGCTGCCTCAACCACTGCCTCAATCGCTGCCTCAACAGCTGCCTCAACAGCTGCCTCACCCACTGCCTCAGTCGCTGCCTCAACAGCTGCCTCACCCACTGCATCAACAGCTGCCTCAACCACTGCCTCTACCACTCCAGTCGCACTCAATCTACAAGCACCAAACACAATGAATTATTGTGAAATGTTTGAAAGAGCAGGGAGACTAACACTCACTCCAGCATAAACAAAGCCACACTGACGATGTGTCAACCACTCCCTCATATTTTTGTACAACTTCCTTCTTCAATTATATCGTATTTATTATTATTATTATTATTATTATTATTTATTATTATTTTTATTATTATTATTAATTATTACTATTGTTATTATTAGCAGTAGCAGAAATGTTTGATTCTTTGCTGAGTTCAAGAGTAAACACATGATGTCACCGTCTAATACCTGTCCGAATAGCCATTCCAATATGCAGTCATGAATGGGTTTACATTATTTATACTGTAGTTTAATAGCAAATAATGAACAAACAAAACACTCACCACACTGAGTGGTGGGAGGGCTGGCTGCCAGTTGCGGGGGTCGGTGGGAGGGTAGTAGGGACTCACAGGTGGCAGGAAACTTGAATATGATTTGGCGGCTGGGAATTTGGTGGCTGGGAATTTGGCGGTTGGGAATTCGCGAATGTGTGAAGCCCGCGAAAGCTGAAAACATGAATGTTGAGGGAAACCTGTATCTTGGTGAGTGACGATCACCTCACGTGTTCATACGATACATTTCTTTATATATTTCATTTGTTTTAGTGCTTGCAACTGCTAAATAAGCCACCATGGGCCCAAAGAAAGCTCCTAGTGCGATCCCTTTGGTAAAGAAAGTGAGAAACACGATTGAAGTAAAGAAAGAGATCATAGAAAAATATGAAAGTGGAGTGCATGTAGTGGAGCTCTCCAGGATGTACAGGAAGGCCATTCAACCATCACTTCCATCGTAGTGAAAAAAGAGGATACCAACCAAGCTGATGTTGCGAAAGGGGTGAATATGCTAATGAAAAAGAGATCGCAAATAATTGAAGATGTTGAGTTGTTGTTGCTGGTGTGGATCAAACAAAAAGAGTTATGCAGTCAATAATATGCGGAAAGGCAAGGAGTTGCATGACGATCTCGTAAAGAAATGGCCTGGAACGAGTGCTGATGTAAGTGAATTCAAGGCCAGCAAAGGTTGGTTCGAAAATTTCAAGAAGTGAAGTGGCATTCACAATGTTGTAAGGCATGGTGAGGCTGCCAGTTCAGACAAACATGTGGCTGAAAAATTCATAAGTGAATTCAAGAACTATGTAGAGGCTGAAGGATTCGTCCCCCAATAAGTGTTCAATTGTGACGGAACAGGCCTCTTTTGGAAGAAAATGCCAAAGAGGACCTACATCATGCAGGAGGAAAAGGCACTGCCAGGACACAAGCCTATGAAAGACAGGCTAACTCTCATGTTGTGTGGTAATGCTATTGGGGATTTCAAAGTGAAGCCTTTACTGGTGTATCATTCTGAAAATCCCAGTGTGTTCAAGAAAAACAGTGTCTCAAAGGCTAATTTGTGTGTGATGTGGAAGGTTAACAGTAAGACATGGGTCATGAGGGACATTTTCCTTGATTGGTTCAATGAAGTGTTTGGCCCCAGTGTGAAGAAATACCTCCTGGAAAATAAATTGGAACTCAAGTGCCTCCTGGTAATGGACAGTGCTCCTGCTCATCCTCCAGACTTGGAAGAGCAAATGGTGAAGGAGTTTAATTTCATCACAGTGAAGTTCTTGCCCCCTAATACTACTACTATCCTCCAGCCCATGGACCAGCAGAACATTTCAAACTTCAAAAAACTGTACGCCAAAGCAATGTTTCAAAGGTGTTTTAACATAACCTCAGACTCTGAATTGACTCTAAGAGAGTTCTGGAAAGATCACGTCAGTATCCTCCATTGCATAAACTTTATAGGTAAGGCTTAGCAGGGAGTGACTTCCAGGACGATGAATTCTGCTTGGAGAAAATTGTGGCCAGAATGTGTCCTCAACAAAGATTTTGAAGAGTTTGAGGCTGACTCTGAGGACCCTACGCCAGGTGTGGAATCTGTTGTTGCATTGGGGAAATCCATGGGATTTGGATGTGAGTGGTGAGGATGTGGAAGAGTTGGTAGAGGACCACAATGAAGAGCTAACCACTGGAGCTGCTAGATCTTAATCTGCAACAGCAACAGACCACAGCTCAGGAAATTGAAACAGGAGGAGGAGGAGGAAGAGAGAGAGGGAAGAAGTTCCTTTCTTCAGAGATTAAGGAGATGTATGCAATGTGGACTATGATGGAAAAATGTGTGGAGGAACATCACCCTGACAAAGCTGTTGCAGGCTGTGCATGCGACATGTTCATTTTAGGCAAATTTTAAAGAAATGCCAGAAACAGACCGTTCTGAAACAATATTTTGAGCAACAGGGGTCCAGTGACTCAAGCTGGTCCTAGTTGCATTAAAAAACAAAGAACGGAAGTAACCCCGGAAAAGGACTTGATACCTGAAGTCCTTATGGGAGGGAATTCACCTTCCGAACAATAGTAACTCTTCCATCTTCTCCCCTCCTCCCATCTTCCATGCATCAACAATTCTTCAGTAAAGGTAAATGTCAAGTTGTTATTGTTTTATTCATGTCTCATTGTTTTCTGTGTAGATAAATATACATTTAATGTTAAAAAATATTTCTTTTAATACTTTTGGGTGTCTGGAATGGATTAATTTGATTTACATTATTTGTTATGGGGAAAAAGGTTTTGAAAATTGTGAATTTTGAATTTTGGCAGACTCTCTGGAATGGATTAATCATGAAATTCATGGGTCCACTGTAGTGGGTTTGTGTCAGCCATCTTTGATATTGTTTTAATGTCACCTTTGCACCATTTATAAAATTTTTAGTATTTTTTAAATGTTTATACAATAGTGTATAAAGAGTGTAATAGAATATGAAGATGAAATCAGCTCTAATACACATTATTTAGGTATGCATACTGATCAGAGAGCCCTTTGTAAATCTGAGTCATCAGTAAACGAGTATGTTGCTAAGTGAGGAGAGGCTGTATACATACGGACCACTGAAACTTGAAAGGTGGAACAGGGATCAAGTCTAGCTAGCAAAATTCCAAAGAACAATACTCAAGCGAGGGATTACCATGTTGGAAGTTTCCTAAGCTCTCTATCTTGCTCCAACTGATCCCACTGAAGTCACACTGATTATAAATTTACTGAAAAACTTAGCTCAAGTTCTGTCACTATTGTTCAAGGAGTAGCTCATGTCCTTTCACCCTCCAATACAATATTGTTCAACAGATCACTAGAAACCAGCTCTTTCCTGACATTACTAAAGGGTTACCTACCCTAATACACAAAGATAGAGACCCAACTAATGTAAATAACTGTAGACCAATAATTAACTTACCATTGTTATCCCCAATTATCAAAAAATTAATCCACAAGCGATTTTACTTTTTTATAGCATCTCGCAGTATTATGTACTTAACCCCTGCCAGTTTGGTTTCATACCAAATAAAAATGCAAATGATGCAATCATACAAATGCTGGACTTCATTTATACAGCTCTTGAAAATAATGAATAACCACTAGGCCTCTTTATTGACATTAGGTAGGTAAGCTTTTATGACAGTAGACCACAGCATTCTACACCTCAAACTAGATCATTATGGTATCAGAGGATATTCACTTAAATATATTTTTTCTTATTAACACATTGGCTGATTCCCACCAAGGCAGGGTGGCCCGAAAAAGAAAAAAATTCATCATTCACTCCATCACTGTCTTGCCAGAGGGGTGCTTTACACTACAAATATAAAACTGCAACATTAACACCCCTCCTTCAGAGTGTAGACACTGTACTTCCTATCTCCAGGACTCAAGTCCGGCCTGCCGGTTTCCCTGAATCCCTTCATAAATGTTACTTTGCTCACACTCCAACAGCACGTCAAGTATTGAAAACCATTTGTCTTTATTCACTCCTATCAAATACGCTCATGTATGCTTGCTGGAAGTCCAAGCCCCTTGCACACAAAACTTCCTTTACGCCCTCCCTCCACCTCTTCCTAGGCCGACCCCTTCCCCGCCTTCCCTTTGCTACAGATTTATACACTCTCAAAGTCATTCTGTTTTGTTCCATTCTCTACATGTCCGAACCACCTCAACAACCCCTCTTCAGCCCTCTGGATAATAGTTTTGGTAATCCCACACCTTCTAATTTCTGAACTACGAATTCTCTGCATTATATTCACACCACACATTGCCCTCAGACATGACTTCTCCACTGCCTCCAGCCTTCTCCTCATTGCAACATTCATCACCCATGCTTCACACCCATACAAGAGTGTTGGTTCAATTATACTCTCATACATTTCCCTTTTTGCTTCCACGGACAAAGTTCTTCGTCTCCACAGACTCCTAAGTGCACCGCTCACCCTTTTCCCCTCACCAGTTCTGTGATTCACCTCATCCTTCATAGACCCATCTGCTGACATGTCCACTCCTAAATATCTGAATACATTCACCTTCTCCATACTCTCTCCCTCCAATCTGATATCCAGTCTTTCGTCATCTAATCTTTTTATTATCCTCATAACCTTACTCTTTCCTATATTCACTTTTAATTTTCTTCTTTTACATACCCTAAATTCATCCACCAACCTCTGCAACTTCTCTTCAGAATCTCCCAAAAGCATCGTGTCATCAGCAAAGAGCAACTGTGACAACTCCCACTTTGTGTTTGATTCTTTATCTTTTAACTCCACATCTCTTGCCAAGACCCTAGCATTCACTTCTCTTACAACCCCATCTATAAATATATTGAACAACCACGGTGACATCACACATCTTTGTCTAAGGCCTACTTTTACTGGGAAATAATCTCCCTCTCTCCTACATACTCTACATGTATAAAGTCTATACATGCATAAAGTCCAACCTTACCAGCAGATATCGATGTGTCTCTTATCAGGGCACAACCTCCTCAGCAGGTATATCAGCTAAATATTTAACAGGTTCACACTTAACTTCAAGGGGTTTGGCCTGGCCAGACCTTGACTCTAAAACACATGATGAATGTAGTGACTGTCTCGACCTGTTGTGGTTATGTTATGGCCTGTTCCAGTATAAATAAGGGAAGTAATGTATCAGATCAACCATTCAGACACCAAGTGTAGTCCAGATTGTTCTTAAAGAACCATTAGTAGGAGTTCTCCACAAGTGTGATTGGATTCCTGATATGTTCACCTGTTCACAAATTGTAACTGGAGCTGTCCCACCTAACTTTTGTTTGCTGGCACATTTAACAAGTGGTCAGGAGTTTTTTTTTTTTTTTTCTTTTTGCTAGCTGAGGAAATGAGCTTTATCAAAATATGCTAATAAAGGATGCAAGGCTTTGTCCGAAGCCTTATAAGAGAATGTATTCTTGCAAACACACCAGTGGTCTGTATAATTATTTGGTTAAAAACAAAAAAAATACTCATATTACAGGTTGAGCATTTCTCTCTCTTGCTCTGTACTTTGAGAATCCCCCTAACGGTCCTCAGCTACCAAATAAATCATTTAAGTACTGGTAATAGAATTTCCAATGTGGTTTATGAAGACCAAACACAAAATACACAGTTTAGAAGAATAAAAATATAATTGCTGTGGAGAGTGCATGAACCACAAAGTCTGCCATCTCTCCTTTTCAGCTGTTCCTTTACAAGCTGTGCAGAATGATTGTGCATGCTTGAATAGTGCCTGAAACAGATGCTGGAGGAAACTATTTAACATGCACATGTGCAGCAAACCAGGCTTAAATTGGTGGGAACACTGATTCTAGTCCTAGATATAGATATTGGTACTGCAATAGAGGTTATACAGACATGTAACTACTGGTATTCCTACTGTGATCAATGGAACCTGTCACATAATTTTTTTTTCATTCTACAGATATGAAAACTATATATTAATACTTATTCTCCCACAATAAAACACATCGACTCTGTTCAAGTTTCCATCACTGAAAATGTGGACAGAATAAATAATTAGTTCACAGCACTACCCTTTCACTGTCTCACATTATTCACACTGTTGTCACTCGCATAGATCCATGTTTTAACCCTTTGAGGGTCGGCAGGCCCTCTCAGAGACTTGTTCTCAGGGTTGCCCAAATTAAAAAAAAAAAATAAAAAATTCTTATGAAAAGATAGTTTTTTTTTCTTTTCTAAACATTATAGGCTAAACAAAAATTTTTTACCATCAACACTTACCGAGATATGGAGGCGTGAAGTTGACAGAAAATGCCCCATGTATGGTATCATCGCCGACTGCCGTCACCCGGTATTATTTGTTTTTGTTTTTTAGGTACTGTTTTCTATTATTTTTTTTTCCAAGTTACTTTTATGGCCTGTGAGACCAATATTAGCACTATTTTATAAGTTTTTTCTCTTTATTTACTACACAATAACTCCACAAACACTGTTTTTCTTATATTGTTTATAATTGTTGTTTTCACACACAAACGATATAAAGTATTGTTTATTACTATTTTTCTTTATTTTATATACACATATACAGTCACAGGGAATGTTTCTAGAAGTTCTGCAGCTTGTGGAAGTCTTTGAAACATGGTGTCATGCACAGTGGTGTTTTACACTCCTCACACACAAAACAAGTGTCTCTGCATTGTTGTGGGTTTTTTTTTTTTGTATGTGCACAGATGTAACACCTCTTCTGAGCCTTTTTCTTGAAAGCAGTAGCAGGCAGTTTTACTAGGAAGTGATCACCATGCTTCAGATGAGAAGGTAGCAGTTGGTAATTTAGTGGGCAGTCTATTGCAGGTGTTGTTCCTTGGTACTTGAATACTATTTGTCTGATGACAGACAAACAGAATTCGCCATATGATGGCTTGTTTCTGGTCCTTATCTTATACATATTATAAGCACTGAGCATGGAAATGTCCAGAAGATGGAAAAAGAGTTTTATGTACCACTTATAACTCTTGCAAACACAATCAGCAAACCCAATCTGCATGTCACATTTGTCCACTGAGCACATATTGAGGGTGTAATCAATCACAGCTGTAGGTTTTAGAATGAGTTCATTGCTTTCTCTATGCTGCCTGCCAGTGTCTGCCATTTCATTAGGGTGAACTGATGACAAGAGTGTGACATCTCGTTTGTCATGCCACCAAATTCCCATGATGTCATTGGCAGCAAACGCCTGCACCTCGCCTCTACGAGTGCCAGCATCAAACCTGGGCATATGCTTACGATTTGCACACACTGTGCCACACACATCTGTCATGTTCACTCGCAAAAAAATCACCGAGTGAGGGGCTTGTGTACCAGTTATCAGTATATAATATATGCCCCTTACCAAGGTATGGTTCTATCATTGTTCTAACCACATCACCAGAGATGTCCAATAACTTCCTGGTATTTTGTAATGTATAACTTCCAGTGTACACAATAATATCCAATACCAGACCACTGTAACAATCGCAAAGCACAAACAACTTTATACCAAAGCGTTTCCTCTTGCTTGGTATGTACTGCTTGAAAGAGAGTCTTCCTTTGAACAGAATCAAAGACTCGTCAATTACATGCTTCCTGAAGGGATAGAAATACATATTGAATTTCTCTTTCAGATACACAAACACATTCCTAATCTTATATAACCTGTTGTTTCTGTCAGACCTGGTTTTGTCTGAGAAGTGAAGCATATGTAACAGTAACACAAATTGATTCACTCCTATTATATCACTGAAACTTGGGGTTGCAATCAGGCGGTCTGTTGACCAGTATGAATTCGCTCTGTGCTTATACACATGTGGCATAAGCATTATTGTGGCAAAGAAAAGATACATCTCAGCCACAGTTGTCTCCTTCCACTGGTGTAGACGTGATTTTGGTGAAAGTAATGTGTTTGCCATGGTGTACTCGTAGTATCTGTTGCTTTCCCTGACAATAATTTCCATCAGGGGTTCGTCAAAGAATAACTCGAAACATTCCAGTTCAGTGGCATTGTTCCCCAGTGTACAACATGGCCGTATTCCACTTTGGCTTTCATCAAACTGGTGGGGATTTGGAACAAAATTGACAGCTTCCTGCCAATCCCAGGTGCAGTCTGCTGGTGGGTACTGGACATTGGTTGTGGTTGTGGAGGCTGGTGTGGTGGGTGGGTGGGGGATGGCAACCTTTGTTGTAGACCAGCTGAGGCAGCAGCGTGGGTGGCAGCATGGCCCACTGGTGGTGCCTCACGGCCGGCACCACCACTACCACCACCATGCACATTTTCCATCCCAATTGCAACACTATCATCGTCATTTTCACTGTCTGTTCCTGTTGTACAGCCATGGGATGTACTCCGAGATGTACTCCTTCCCCTTGGTATAGCATATGGCACACTACCAGAGCACATATATCGTCGTATACAGTGGACCCTCAACCAGCGATATTAATCCGTTCCTGAGAGCTCATCGTTAATCGAAATAATCGTTAGTCAAGTTAATTTTCCCCATAAGAAATAATAGAAATCAAATTAATCCGTGCAAGACACCCCAAAGTATTGAAAAAAAAAAATTACCACATGAAATATTAATTTTAATACACACAAACTGAAGAAGACATGCACAGTTACATGACACTTACCTTTATTGAAGTCAAACAATACCCCCGGCCGGGATTGAACCCGCGGTCATAGACGGGCTGGAGTTTTGAGACTATGACCGCGGGTTCAATCCCGGCCGGGGGTATGGTTTGTTTGCAATCGTGTCATTACGATTTCTTGAGTCACCTTTATTGAAGATCTGGTGATGATTGATGGGATGGGAGGAGGGGAGACCGTTGATCTTCTTAGTGTTTAGAAGGGGAATCCCCTTCCATTAGCACTTGAGGTAGCAAGTCTTTTTCTGGGGTTACTTCCCTTGTTCTTTTAATGCCACTAGGACCAGCATCAGAGTCACTGGACTTCTGTCGCACAACATATCTGTCCATAGATACCTGTACCTCTCGTTCCTTTATGACTTTCCTAAAGTGGTTCACAACATTGTCAGTGTACAGGTTGCCAACACGGCTTGCAGTAGCTGTGTCAGGGTGATTTTCATCAAAAAAGGTTTGCACTTCAAGCCACTTTGCACACATTTCCTTAATCTTAGAAGTAGGCAACTTCTTCAATTTCTCTATCCCCTCCTCCGAAGCAGTTTCCTCAGGTCTGCCCTCTTGCTGTTCAAGATGATCTAGCAGCTCATCAGTGGTTAGTTCTTCAATGTCCTCCTCCACCAGCTCTTCCACATCCTCCCCACTAACCTCCAACCCCAAGACTTCCCCAATGCCACAAAGGATTCCCACTGCATAGGATTCCCAGGGGTTTGCCTCAAACCCTTCAAA
>NC_069466.1:1546414-1599380 GCF_026875155.1 Cherax quadricarinatus | reverse complement strand
GCTGATATTCAATCTGGTCGAAACGGACAGAGGTATCAGCTAAAAAACTTCACTTAAAACTTAACAACGGGGAAAGTTACTCGAGAAATAACTTTTAAAATGCATGATTTCTGTCAATAGGAGGGGACCCAAAAATTTGAAACACGGGGGGTCCAGACAGGAGTGACAGTATTACTAGTGCCTGACCGCTTGGCTGTTAATAAGTTTTTTCAGGATTATGGAAAAATCTGAATTTCACATTTCGCGCCTTTAACAAATCTCAGATACAAGCTGTGAGAAAAACACATTGCTCAAGGGTGGTATTGCTTTCAGTCGTAGGGAATGTTGGTATGTGGCTGATTCATATTGCTTTGATGGCTGATAATAAGTGAACATTCAAAAGTGACGGGCATGATCTCAGTGAACTTACTCAAGGGGCATAAGGCAAAAAAAAAAATAGAGAAATGAACAGTAAGTTTAAAGGGGGAAAAAAATGCTTAACAAGTCTGATTACTATACATAATTAAAGACTATAGCTTTTGTTTTGGTATTTAAAACTGTAATTAATCTTATAAAATGTTTTTATAGGTGAAACATATAAGTGAACAGTATTTAGAAAAGGTAAAGAGGTTTTGGGGCTTTTTATGGATTTGGAAAAGGCGTTGACGGGGTGGATGGGGGGAAAATGTGGAGATGTTGCAAGTGTATGGTGTAGGAGGTAGGTTATGAAAGCAGTGAAGGTTTTTAGAGGATGTGAGGCTCAAGTTGAGTATGAGGAAAGAGGGAAATTTTTTCCCAGTAAAAGTGGGCCTTAGAAAAAGGATGTGTGATGTCACCGTGGTTTTTTTTAATATATTTATGATGGGGTTGTAAGAGAAGTAAATGCGGGGTTTGGAAAGAGGGTGGATTTAAAAAAGATAAAGAATCACACACAAAGTGGGGTTGTCAAGCTGCTCTTTGCTGATGACCTGTGCTTTGGGAAATTTTTGAAGAGAAGTTGCGGATTGGTGGATGAATTTGGTAGGGGGTGTGCAAAAGAAGAAAAGAAAGTGAAAACAGGAAGAGTAAGGTTAAGGGTCAAAAAAATTTGGTGATGAAGATTTGGGTATCAGATTGGAGGGGAGAGTATGGGGAGGTGATGTTTCGATATTTGGGAGTGGAGTGTCAGCGGATGGGTCTATGAAAGGGGTGGGTGAATCATAGAATTGAGAGGGGAAAAAAAGGGTGAGTGGGCATTAGGAGTTGTGGAGACAAAGAAAAATTTTTCCTTGGAGGCAAAAAGGGGAATGTATGAGAGTATAGTTTTACAAAAGCTTTATATGGGTGTGAAGCCATGGGTGATGAAGTTGCAGCGAGGGAAGGCTGGAGGCAGTGGAAGTCATGTTGGGGCAAAGTGTGGTGTGAATATAATCAGAGAATTGTTGTTTGGGGGGTTAGGGAGGAGGTGCGGGATTACCAAAATGTTTTCAAGGGGAGGAAGGGTTGTTGAGGTGGTTCGGAAAATGTGGAGAGAAAGGAGCGAAACAGAAAAACTTCAAAAGGGTATCGTCTGTAGTGGAAGGAAGGCGGGGGGAGGGGTCGGCCTGGAAAGGTTGGAGGGAGGGGGTAAAGGAGGTTTTTGTGCGAGGGGCTTGGACTTCCAGCAGGCATGTGTGAGCGTGTTTGATAGGATTTGAATGGGGGACAAAGGGTTTTTAAATTACTTGAGTGTTTTAGGATTTTGTGAGAAAAGAAAACATTTATGAAGGGGTTCGGGGAAACGGCGGCCCGGACTTGAGTCTGGGAGGGGAAAAAGTACGTGCCTGCACTTGGGGGGTTTTAAATTGTTGCATTTTTTAAAAAACTGTAGTGTAAAGCCCCTTTTGGGCAAGACAGGGGAAAGTGAATGATGGTAAAAGTTTTTCTTTTTGGGCCCCCCTCCCTTTTGGTGGGAATGGGCCCAGTGTGTTAAAAAAAAAAAAATTTTTTTTTTTTTTGTGAATATTTTTTGGGTTTCGGGGAATTGGTTTAAATTGTTTTTCCCATTATTTCTTAGGGGGAAATTTTCCCTTCCCGAATTTCAGATTTTTTGGAATTTTAAAAACTAGCTCCTGGAAGGAAATTAAATTTTTTGGGAAATTTTGAGGTTCCACTGTACAAAAAGGGCCCTTGAAACTGAGTCAAAGTGCGAAATGTTCAAGTTTTCCCAAATTGTTCAACAGTAACAAATGTCGTCACGGTCTAATACGCATCAGGGGGGTGGGTCTAATTTACATTCAAAAAAGGTGTGTTATTATTTTTTAACAATTTTTAAAAACTTTTTTTAAAACAGTAAATCTTTTTTTTTGCGTGAAAAAAAAATTATTATGTGAACAAAATATCAAAAGGAAATTTTTTTGTAAACCTGAAAATGTACAAAGAACAGATAAAATTTTTTGTTTGTGCCATAAATTTGCCTGAATTGTTTATTTTGGACCCTATTTTAAAATTTGGGGTTTTTTTGAATTTGTGTTAAATTGAAAAAATTCCAAAATTTTGATCACTTACTGGGTAGTTGAAACATTTAAAAGGGGTGATTTTTTTGTGCTATTCAATAAAAAAAAAAGTAATATTTGTAAAGTAGCAAAGAATTCAGTAAAAACTGGAAAAAAATTTTAATTTGGGGTTTAAAAATTGGGGGCAAAGTCGGCAAAATCCCCAATGTGTAAATATTGCTGACGCACCCAAAATTCTCGAAAACAAAAATTTTCATCAGTTTTCTATAAATTTCATTTTTTTTGGCCTTTATTCCCTTCAGAAAAGTTCTTCCCATTTCAAAAGAAAAAAAAAATTTTTTTTTTTTTTAAAAATTCTTTGGCCCCTTGCTGTCATTTTGAGATTGGGGGGGGCCTCTTGCCCCTGAAAGGATTAAGGGTAGGGGGTTTTTTGTTTTAAGGGTTACGTTTTTTTTTCCCATTTTTAAGTTACATAATTATTGGGATTTAAAAAAAATTAATTGGTTTTTTGGGTTTAAAAAGATTGAAATTATTTTTGGGAAAAAAAAGGGTTTGCAATCCCAAGATCTGTTTTTGGTTTGTTTAAATGTGGTGTAGTGGTACACTGAGCTTTAAAAGTATCAAGTTCCTCTATATATTTGCAATTTTTCTTTAAATGTGACTAAAAAAAAAAGGGAACCCTAAAATTAAAGTACTTGTTTAAAATTGTATGTAAAAAGGGTTTCAGAGTAAAGGGGTTATTAAAAATTTTTAGAAAATTTTTTTTTCCCAATAAAAATTTTTTAAAAAATATTGCATTAAATAGGGGCTTCAAAAGCGAGTTAAATAAATTTTTGAGATAAAACCTTTTTTTTTTTTTGTCATTTTATAGCTACCCCAAGGTTATTTCAGCAAAATTAAAACACACACCACTAGGTTGCTATACGTATGGAAATAAAAAGGGGTAGCAGGGCAAGTTTTTATGAAAAAAATACCATGATATGAAAAAAGGGGGTGGGAATTGGGGGGACGAGCCCTTTGGAAAGCCTTTTTTCCCCTGTAATTTTATCTGGATCCCCCCACCAAGGTTAGGTGCCCAAAAGGGGAAAAAACCCTTTGCCCCAAATTCTTTCCCCTGATATTTTTTCCTGAAGTGTGCGGCATCACAATTCAGATGATCTTCTGACTGAAACTTTCCCCCCCTGCATCAGAGTAAAGGGAAACTCCCCATGTCCCAAAACAGGATTCCCTTCATAATTTTTACAAATCAGTAAGTTTCTTCTAAAGAAAAAATATGCAGAGTTTTTTTTCCCAAAATGAAAACTGAAAAAGTGCATCCTTTTTTTTATTTTGCATGGATTAAAAAGCCCCCTTTACAAAAAACTTGTGTGGAACATCAAGTTTTCATGCAGTTTTGTAGTACAACATGTATGCGCAAAGGAAAATTTTTTTAAAGCCCCCGTTTGCGCCTATAAAAATTGAATGTTTGGAGAGGGGTTTTCCCTTTCCAAAAAATGTTGCCTCAAATTACTTTTGAGGGGGGTTGTTTGCCTTACTTTTGGGATTTATCAAAATATTTTGATCTTTTTTTACCCCCTTCATCTCTGGATACAACCTGGCAAAAAAGGAAAATAGAGATGCTAGACAAACAAACAAAAAAAAAAATAAGCATGAAAACTTTCGACTGTATTAAAAGGGAAATGGTTAAAACTGATTTGTGCACCATTGTTTTTAAAGGGGGTGCACTTTTCCATAAACTTAAAACAAAAAGGGAAAATAAGGGCTTATGTAAATTTGTGGGGAGATTGTGACCCGATGAAAGAATTTTCAAGGAGGTCAATATTGCAGGGTTAAAACTGGAAACCGAGAAGGGATTTTCGAAACTTGAAAAATTCCCAAAACAAACCCAAATACTGTAAACTCTGGGATCAACATCAAACCCCGCCAAGTAGGGTATATAAAACCCCAAAATTAAAACTTTTCCCTGTCAACAAATAATAACTCGAATATAAAGTAAAAACTGTAGTTTTTTTAAATTTGTAGAAAATTAAAAAAAAAAATTGACAAATTAGGTTTCAGGAACAATCCTATTTTCCACACATTCTTCCCTACATACCATTAATTTCCTAAGAGCTTTTTTTTCACGAACATATCCCCCCACGTTATGAGAAGCTTACTGTATCTTGAACACCCCATGTGAAAGCAGTATATCCAGATATCAGCAAAACATAATAAAGTTACCCCGTGATCGCTTTGCCATCCACCTGTATGATATATATATGTGGAGGGTGACAACGGCAGTGAAGTGCCCAAATAGGTGTTGCACCATCCTCTGAGCCACAATGGCAATAATTTTAAATTAATGTCATTCTCATGGAGAAGTACGAAGTACACATTACAAATGTGTACAAAGTCTAAAAAGAGAATCAAATATTACTACATTTACTATTGAGGGGGGGGAACAGTGGTGATCTGGCAATAATATATTATCACCCAGTTTGCTGGTAAACATTGAATGGTGAGAGCAGTGCAAATTATGATCAATGGTGTAAAAAAATGCATCATTATAAGGTGAAAAAATACTGTATGTGGAAGCAAAAAATCATCATTTCATGTGGGAGCATTTTTAATGTTTTCAATTTTTTCTGTTATGCTTTCTGCCCAAACATTATGATGTACATTTCAAATTGTACTTACAAAATGCAGTAAAAATTTAAGAATTAAGCTTCATTTTTACTATCTGTAATACAAGGGTGCTTAACCGTGTTTGAGGAAAAAACTGGAATACAGCCTTCCTTTTAATCCTCACAACAATACAGAATAAGCTGTATAAACTGCATATTCTGTCACTGATTTGAGTTTTCACGATTTTGTTTTCAACAATAGTCCAGAAGTTGATGGCGCTCAGAGCGAGATTTCATGAACTAAAGAAACTTACAATATTGTGAGTATGTAACATTACTCCCACTATATTTTTTTTCAGCAGAAACAGAACCATATCATTACTTTCTTGCTAAACAATGACAAACTCTTACATGGATAACAGACAAATTATAAAGGAAGTATTTTTTTATAAGTAATTACTAGTAATCCAATTAGGAAGTGTCATTCAATAATGAATTATAATGCAAATTACTTTTGTACTTTTAACAATTTACATAAAAGAAAAATTAAAGAAGGAAAAAAAAAACCCTCGTGCATTCATTACAAGCAGCTCCCCAGAAATAAATACCAATTAAGAAAAAAAATACTGTATTACAAAGTTCTTTCTCTTAACATGTGTATGTAATTTTAGTAAGGCATCTACATAATGATGCTTTTACTGTTAGTGTTCTTTATGCTGTGCAGTACATACAACGGTCATAAATT
This sequence comes from Cherax quadricarinatus, assembly GCF_026875155.1. Lineage (NCBI taxonomy): Eukaryota > Metazoa > Arthropoda > Malacostraca > Decapoda > Parastacidae > Cherax > Cherax quadricarinatus. Next base: position 1,593,579 of record NC_069466.1, on the reverse strand, counting down.
AAGAACAAGATTCTGCAGTCTAGGCAATCTTCTTATGGAGCTGTGTTTCATTAGCTATTAGTAGTTTCCCCTGACAACTGCCTTCGGCTGGTAACAGACATCAACCACAACCACCAGCAATTATTCTGCACTCAAGTTCACCGATTACAGCAGAAGAAAAGGATCCAACGATGGAAAAATATTTACTGATAAAAGGATGAAGATTCAATACATAAATCTTTTATAACACTCACCCAATCCTGCGTAATTTTTCCCTAGCCCCATTACGTGGTTCTGCAAGGGTAATTGAGGTGCCATTGTATTTATTAAAAAAATTAATGCTTAGGTGGGACGGGTATTTGAGGAATATGTATAAAAAACAAGTCGTTTAAACCTTGCTGGACAGAGAGGAACCTTAGTCATTAATGACAGAAGATTATCGTTAGAACACCCTAAAAAAATTTGTGAAAAAACTCATCCGCTTCACTGAAAACTTTAAAATAGACTTTATATATACGTATGGATGAGGAAATGCTAAGACAGTGTTTACAACATTTTTAGACCAAATTTTTTGGACAATGTAGTATGGTACTTGTTCCAAACCAAACCAGACAAGGGAAAAGAAAGGGCAGGAAAAATGTCCAAAGGCAAGTTACAAAATGGTTCCCAAAGATACAATAATAAGAGTTGTACAAAGAAGTTCTATTATAGTACATTTTGAAGAAGGAAAAAAATTCGGTATTTGGTTTGATAAATCACAAGAGAATTTTGGGAATCATCTCTATTAGTTTTCCATCTAAGCTGCCAGTTTCAAACTTCCATATCACTTTTCTACTCAGTTTGGCCTTGTTTTGTTTCCATTTTAAATAGATTCCCATTTTTATGTTGAACTGGGTCTGTCCTGATGGCAGAGATCCCATTTCTGAAATCAGACATAACAGATGGTATAAGTGGCAGGCTTCAGGGTTCACTGAATTAAGTACAGAAAAACATTTTTCATTCTTCAAATCCTAATAGCATTCTGAACAAAAGTTCCAAGGAACCACTCACTGGAAACAATTAAGAATGGATGTTTTGTCACAAACCGTCGAGAGCTGCATGGCCAGAATGCATCAGCAGAAAATTTCTTACCATATCCTGAGCAAAGCTCTACATCCTGGGAATAGGTGGTAAATATTTCCACCTCTCTGACAGGCTGAAAAGTTCTGGCCATCAAATGTGTTCACTCAATCAAGATTAACATTCGACATACATGAGCATCTTTGCACAATTACTGGCAAAAAACACATACAGTAATTACTTATTTGAAGCATTAATAGTAAAGCAAAGTACATGGTGTCCCATATTTAGTATTTATCACTTTTTTTTTTTAAAGTTCCCAGTCGTTCTAGTAATTATCACTTCTTGCTGTTAACTTATTAAATTCCTCTACCACCCTGCTTATAAAGAAATTTATAGCATCCTTTCAGCACCTCTTCTTTCTACAGTAGTGTAGTACTTTATTTCAAGCATTCAAAATCAATTTTATTTCAGCAGTATGTCTTCCATACTATAACAGCCAATAAAACCATAAAAATCATCCAAGAAAACACCTCAAAGTTGATATTTTAAACCAAAGACAGGGTCAGAGGTTTTCTTTCCCAATCATGCACTGGGCAGAAGAAAACCTCTGGTTGTGCATACTCACCACATAAACCCATTCTCTCATGTCTAGTCCAAATTTACTATTCACAACACATATGAAGGTACTGTTTAACCCTTTCGGGGTTTCGGCCGTACTAGTACGGCTTACGCGCCAGTGTTTTTGACGTACTAGTACGCATAAATTCTAGCGCCTTCAAATCTTGCGGGAAAAGGCTGGTAGGCCTAGGTGTGAGAGAATGGGTGTGTGGGGTTGGTGTGCGCGGTAGAAAAAAAATATGGGACCCTGTGGCGCATTGTGGGAACGCCATTTTAGTAGACCTTGTTCACCATGCCTCGCAGTAAGAAGCTCCTCACTCCTCGGCGAATTGGGACACTTTTGTTCCCCAGTGACAGTTCTAATACAGATGGAAGTGCCAGTGAAGATAAGTTTCAAGGCTTTGGTGAGGTTGTGACCAAAACTAATAACCATAATATCGGTAATAGTGAGGAAAACCCAGACGACCCTCAGCCTTCCACCTCTGCTGCTGGGCCGTCTTGTTCACGTTCAGTTGTACCAGAATCAAAGAGGAAACTCCTATTTTCCCAAATCCTTGACTCAGATGTGAGCATTGGTGATGATAGTGATAGTGAATATGAACTACAAGCTCTTGAAACCAATTCCTGTAGTGATAGTGAAGTGGAATATTCTCCAGTGAAGTGTCAGCACAGTATACAGTGGACCCTCAACCAGCGATGGCATCGATTAACAATAAATCTGACTAGCGATACATTTTAACGCAAAAATTTTGCCTCGACTAGCGCTTAAAAACCCGACCAGCGCTATTCATTCCGTACGAGACGCGTCCACTTTGGCCTGAGCGCGCCTCACTTGTCCCGTGGGTGCCAGTGTTTACAAGCCAGCCACCGCGGTCACTTCCAAACATACAACTGGAACATTTCATATTATCACAGCCTTTGTAGTGATTGCACCTGCAAAATAAGTCACCATGGGCCCCAAGAAAGCTTCTAGTGCCAACCCTACAGCAAAAAGGGTGAGAATTATTATGGAGATGAAGAAAAAGATCATTGCTAAGTATGAAGTGGAGTGCATGTCTCTGGCTGGTTTAGGTTGTATAATAAACCCAATCAACCATCGCTACTATTGTGGGCAAGAAAACGGCAGTCAAGGAAGCTGTTCTTGCCAAAGGTGGCAAATATGTTTTTGAAACTGAGATCGCAAAACGGTAGAAGATGTTGAGAGACTCTTATTGGTGTTGATAAATGGAAACAGTAGCAGGAGATAGCATCTCTCAAAGATCATATGTGAAAAGGCTAGGAAGTTGCATGACGATTTAATTAAAAAAATGCCCAGCAACTAGTGATGTGAGTGAATTTAAGGCCAGCAAAGGTTGGTTTGAGAGATTTAAGAATCGTAGTGGCATTCATAGTGTGATAAGGCATGGTGAGGTTTCCAGTTCGGACACAAAGCGGCTGGAAAAATATGTTGCAGGAATTCAAGGGGTACATAGACAGTGAAGGACTGAAACATGAACAAGTGTTTAATTGTGACGAACGGGCCGTTTTGGAAGAAAATGCCAAGCAGGACGTACATTATCAGGAGGAAAAGGCACTCCCCGGACATAAGCCTATGGAAAGACAGGCTTACTTGCTGATGTGTGCCAATGTAGTGGTGATTGCAAAGGAAGGGCCCTTTTTTGGTGTATCACTCTGAAACTCCCCGTTTTTGTTCCGGAAAAACAATGTCGTCAAGGCTAATTTGTGTGTGCTGTGGAGGGCAAATAGTAAGGCTGGGTCACTAGGGACTTTTTCTATGACTGGTTACACCATGCATTTGCCCCCAATGTGAAAAAATTACCTAATTTAAAAGAAATTAGACCTTAAGTGCCTCCTGGTATTAGACAATGCTCCTGGTCATCCTTCAGACTTGGCAGAGCTACTTTCTAGGGACTGAGCTTCATTAGGTGAAGTTTTTGCCTCCTAATACCACTCCTCTCCTGCAGCCCCTGGACCAGCAGGTCATTTCCAACTTCAAGAAATTTTACACAAAAGCTATGTTTGAAAGGTGCTTTGTAGTGACCTCAGAAACTCATCTGACTCTAAGAGAGTTTTGGAAAGATCATTTTACCATCCTCAATTGTGTAAACATTATAGGTAAGGCTTGGGAGGAAGTGATAAAAGGACCTTGAACTCTGCTTGAAAAAAACTGTGGCCAGAATGTGTTAGACAAAAGAGATTTTGAAGGGTTTGAGGCTAACCCCGAGAATTTCCCATGCCAGTTGAGGAATCCATTGTGGCATTGGGGAAGTCCTTGGGGTTGGAGGTTAGTGGGGAGGATGTGGAAGAGTGGTGGAGGAGGACATTGAAAAAACTAACCACTGATGAGCTGTAGATCATCTTGAACCCGCAAGAGGGCAGACCCGAGGAAACTGCTTCGGAGGAGGGGGATAGAGAAATTGAAAAAAGTTGCCTACTTCTAAGGGTTAAGGAAATGTGTGCAAAGTGGCTTGAAGTGCAAACTTTTTTGATGAAAATCACCCTGACACAGCTACTGCAAGCCGTGTTGGCAACCTGTACACTGACAATGTTGTGAACCACTTTAGGAAAGTCATAAAGGAACGAGAGGTACAGGTATCTATGGACAGATATGTTGTGCGACAGAAGTCCAGTGACTCTGATGTGGTCCCAGTGGCATTAAAGAACAAGGGAAGTAACCCCAGAAAAAGACTTGCTACCTCAAGTGCTAATGGAAGGGGATTTCCTTCTAACACTAGAAGATCAACGGTCTCCCCTCCTCCCATCCCATCAATCATCACCAGATCTTCAATAAAGGTGACTCAAGAAATCGTAATGACACGATTGCAAACAAACCATACCCCCGGCCGGGATTGAACCCGCGGTCATAGTCTCAAAACTCCAGCCCGTCTATGACCGCGGGTTCAATCCCGGCCGGGGGTATTTTGACTTCAATAAAGGTAAGTGTCATGTAACTGTGCATGTCTTCTTCAGTTTGTGTGTATTAAAATTAATATTTCATGTGGTAAATTTTTTTTTTTTCAATACTTTGGGGTGTCTTGCACGGATTAATTGATTTCTATTTTTTCTTATGGGGAAAATTAACTTGATACGATTATTTCGATTAACGATGAGCTCTCAGGAAGGATTAATATCGCTGGTTGAGGGTCCCCTGTATACGAGATATATGTGCTCTGGTAGTGTGCCATATGCTATACCAAGGGAAGGAGTACACTCGGAGTACATCCCATGGCTGTACAACAGGAAAAAGACAGTGAAAATGACGATGATTTGTGTTGCAATTGGGATGGAAAAAAGTGCATGGTGGTGGTAGTGGGGTGCCGGCCCGTGAGGCACCACAGTGGGCCATGCTGCCACCCACGCTGCTGCCTCAGCTTTGGGCTACAACAAAGGTTTGCCATCCCCCACCCACCCACCACACCAGCTCCCAACCACAACCAATGTCCAGTACCCACCAGCAGACTGCACTGGGATTGGCAGGAAGCTGTCAATTTTGTTCCAAATCCCCACCGTTTGATGAAAGCCAAAGTGGAATCGGCCATGTTGTACACTGGGGAACAATGCCACTGAACTGGATGTTTCGAGTTATTCTTTGACGAACCCCTGATGGAAAAATTATGTCAGGGAAAGCAACAGATATACGATTACACCATGGAAAAAACCACATTACTTTAAACCAAAATCACTTCTACACCATTTGGAAGGAGAAAACCCGGGGGTTAATGAATTTTCCCCCTTTTTTTGCCACAATAATGTTTAATGCCACATGTGTATAAGCCCCAGAGCAAATTTCTTACGGTCAACAAAACCCCTGATCGAAACCCCCAAGTTTCGTGATAAAAAGGGGGAAGGAACAATTTTTGTTACGTTACGTTTTGCTTCACTTCTCGGGACAAAACCGGGTCTGACAAAAAAAACAACGGGTTATTTAAGATTGGGAATTTTTGTTTGGTATCTGAAAGGGGAAATTCAAATTTTAATGTTTACCCCTTCAGGAACATGAAATTGACGAGTCTTTGATTCTTTTAAAAAGGGAAAGATTTCTTTTAAAAGAATACATCCCAAAGGAAAAGGGGGAAAGCTTTGGTAAAAATTTGGTTTGTGTTTTGGCGTTGTTCCCAGTGGTTCCTGGTATTGGTTTTATTGTTTTACACTGGAAAGTTATAATTGCAAAATACCAGGAAGTTTTTGGGAAAACTCTGGTGTTTTGTGGTTTTAAAAAAATGATAGAACCAAAACCTTGGTAAAGGGCATTTTATTATATACTGATAACGGGGTACAAAAACCCCCCTCACTCAGTGTTTTTTTTGGGGAGTGAACATAAACAAAAGGTTTTGGGGCCCAGTGTGTGCAAATCGTAAGCATATCCCCAGGTTGTTGGGGGGGCCCCCGAAGAGGCGGGTGCAGGCTTTTGCTGCCAATGACATCATGGGAATTTGGTGGCATGAAAAACGAAGGGTCACACTCTTGTCATCATTTTCCCCCTAATGAAATGGCAGACACTGGCAGGCAGCAAGAAAAAAGAAATAAAAACCTTTCAAAAACCCACAGCTGTGATTGAAAAACCCCCCTCAATATGTTGCCCCAGGGGGACAAATGTGACATGAAAGAGGGTTTTGTTTGATTGTTTTTTGCAAGAGTTATAATGGTACAAAAAACTTTTTTTTTAAATCTTCTGGACATTTCCTTTGCCCCTTTGCTTATAAATGTATAAGAAAAGGACCAAAAAAAACCCATCATAGGGCGAATTTTTTTTTTGTCGCCCACAGCAAAAGTTTTTCAAGTCCCAAAGGAACAACACCTGCAAAGACTGCCCACAAAATTCCCAAAACTGCTACCTTCTCATCTGAAGCATGGTGATCACTTCCATTTTAAAATTTTGCCTGCTATGCTTTAAAAGAAAAGGCTCAAAATAGGTGTTACATCTGTCCCCCATACAAAAAAAAAAAAAACCCAAAAAAAAAGCATACCCCATTTTTTGTGTTGAGGGGTGAAAAAACACCACTGGGGCTTTAACCCCCATTTTCAAAGACTTCCAAAAGCGCAGAATTTCTAAAAACCATTCCTGTGACTGTAAATGTGTATAAAAAAATAAAAAAAAAAATATAATAAACAATATTTAAATATCGTTTGTGTGTGAAAAAACAATTATAAACAAAAATAAGAAAAAACAGGTTTGTGGAGTTATTGTTTTAAAAATAAAGAGAAAAAACTTATAAAATATTGCTAATTTTTGGGTCTCACAGGCCATAAAAATTAAACCCTTGGAAAAAAAAAAATAGAAAACAGTACCAAAAAAACAAAAACAAATAATACCGGGGGGGCGGGGAGTCGGCGGGTGGGTAAACCCTTCATGGGGCATTTTCTGTCAACTTCACGCCTCCATATCTCGGTAAAATGTTGATGGTAAAAAATTTTGGGTTTTGCCTATAATTTTTGAAAAAAAAAAAAAACTATCTTTTCATAAGAATTTTTTAAATTTTTTTTTTTTTTAAATTTGGGGAAACCCGGGAAAAGTTTTGAGAGGGCCCGCCGACCCTCAAAGGGTTTTAAAAAATGGATTATGCGAGTGACAAAAGTGGAATAATGTTTAGACAGTGAAAGGGGGAGTGCAGTGAACTAATTTTTTTATTCCCGTCCACATTTTCAAATGATGGAAAATTGAAAAAGTCGATGTGTTTTTTGTGGGGGAATAAGAATTTAAAAATAAAAGTTTTTTATATCTGTAGAAAAGAAAAAAAAAATTTTTGTGACAAGGGTTTCCCTGATCAAAGTAGGGGAAAACCATAGTTACATGTCTTTTATAACCTCTATTGCAGTACCCCAAAATCTATATCTAGGAATAAATCAGGTTCCCCCCAATTTAAGCCCCGGTTTGCTGCACATGTGCATGTTTAAAAAGTTTCCTTTTCCCGCATCTTTTTAAGGGGACTAACAAAACATTTGGGGACAATCATTCTGCACAGCTTGTAAAGGAACAGTGAAAAGGAGAAGGGTGGGGAGACTTTGTGGTTCAAAGCATCTCCACACAATTATATTTTTATTTTTTAAACTGTGTATTTTGTGTTTGGTCTTCATAAAACCCCATTGGAAATTCCCCATTTTCCAAATATTAAATTTAATTTTTTTGGGGCTGAGGACCCTTTGGGGGATTCTCAAGTAAAAAGACAAAAAGAGAGAAAAGCCTTTAACCTGGGAATATGAGTATTTTTTTGTTTTTTTAAACCCAAAAAATTAAAACAGACCACTGGTGTGTTTGCAAAAATTTCATTTTTCTTATAAGGCCCTTTTGGGCAAAGCCTTTTCATCCTTTAATTTGCAATTTTGATAAAGTCATTTTTCCCTCTAGCAAAAAAAAAAAAAAAAAAAAAAACTTTCCCGACCACTTGTTAAATGTGCCAGCAAACAAAATTTTGGTGGGGGGGAGCTCCAGTTACAATTTTTGGGAAAAGGTGAACATATCAAGGGGAAACCAAAACACAAATTGGGGGAGAAAATTTCCCACTAATGGTTTTTTTAAAGAACAATCTGGGCTTTCACTTGGTGGCTGAATGGTTTATCCCGATACATTACTTCCCTTATTTTACTGGGAAAAGGCCAAAAAACATACCACAAAAAGGTCGAGACCCGTCACTACATTCCATCGGGGTTTTTAGAGTCAAAGGGCTGGGAGGGGCCAAACCCCCTTTAAATTAATGGAACCTGTTAAATATTTAGCTGATATACCTGCTGAGGAGGTTGTGCCGTGATAAGAGACACATCGATATCTGCTGGTAAGGTTGGACTTTATGCATGTATAGACTTTATACATGTAGAGTATGTAGGAAAGAGGGAGATTATTTCCCAGTAAAAGTAGGCCTTAGACAAAGATGTGTGATGTCACCGTGGTTGTTCAATATATTTATAGATGGGGTTGTAAGAGAAGTGAATGCTAGGGTCTTGGCAAGAGATGTGGAGTTAAAAGATAAAGAATCAAACACAAAGTGGGAGTTGTCACAGTTGCTCTTTGCTGATGACACGATGCTTTTGGGAGATTCTGAAGAGAAGTTGCAGAGGTTGGTGGATGAATTTAGGGTATGTAAAAGAAGAAAATTAAAAGTGAATATAGGAAAGAGTAAGGTTATGAGGATAATAAAAAGATTAGATGACGAAAGACTGGATATCAGATTGGAGGGAGAGAGTATGGAGAAGGTGAATGTATTCAGATATTTAGGAGTGGACATGTCAGAAGATGGGTCTATGAAGGATGTGAATCACAGAAGTGATGAGGGGAAAAGGGTGAGCGGTGCACTTAGGAGTCTGTGGAGACGAAGAACTTTGTCCGTGGAAGCAAAAAGGGAAATGTATGAGAGTATAATTGAACCAACACTCTTGTATGGGTGTGAAGCATGGGTGATGAATGTTGCAATTAGGAGAAGGCTGGAGGCAGTGGAGATGTCATGTCTGAGGGCAATGTGTGGTGTGAATATAATGCAGAGAATTCGTAGTTCAGAAATTAGGAGAAGGTGTGGGATTACCAAAACTATTATCCAGAGGGCTGAGGAGGGGTTGTTGAGGTGGTTCGGACATGTAGAGAATGGAACAAAACAGAATGACTTTGAGAGTGTATAAATCTGTAGCAAAGGGAAGGCGGGGAAGGGGTCGGCCTAGGAAGAGGTGGAGGAGGGCATAAAGGAAGTTTTGTGTGCAAGGGGCTTGGACTTCCAGCAAGCATACATGAGCGTATTTGATAGGAGTGAATAAAGACAAATGGTTTTCAATACTTGACGTGCTGTTGGAGTGTGAGCAAAGTAACATTTATGAAGGGATTCAGGAAACGGCAGGCCGACTTGAGTCCTGGAGATAGGAAGTACAGTGTCTACACTCTGAAGGAGGGGTTGTTAATGTTGCAGTTTTATATTTGTAGTGTAAAGCACCCTCTGGCAAGACAGTGATGGAGTGAATGATGAATTTTTTTCTTTTCCGGGCCACCCTGCCTTGGTGGGAATCAGCCAATGTGTTAATAAGAAAAAATATATTTAAGTGAATATCCTCTGATACCATAATGATCTAGTTTGAGGTGTAGAATGCTGTGGTCTACTGTCATAAAAGCTTACCTACCTAATGTCAATAAAGAGGCCTAGTGGTTATTCATTATTTTCAAGAGCTGTATAAATGAAGTCCAGCATTTGTATGATTGCATCATTTGCATTTTTATTTGGTATGAAACCAAACTGGCAGGGGTTAAGTACATAATACTGCGAGATGCTAGAAAAAAGTAAAATCGCTTGTGGATTAATTTTTTGATAATTGGGGATAACAATGGTAAGTTAATTATTTGTCTACAGTTATTTACATTAGTTGGGTCTCTATCTTTGTGTATTAGGGTAGGTAACCCTTTAGTAATGTCAGGAAAGAGCTGGTTTCTAGTGATCTGTTGAACAATATTGTATTGGAGGGTGAAAGGACATGAGCTACTCCTTGAACAATAGTGACAGAACTTGAGTTAAGTTTATAAATAACAGAAAGGCACAATACCGTGACTGGAACGATACACAAATAACCCGCACATAAAAGAGAGAAGCTTACGACGACGTTTCGGTCCGACTTGGACCATTGACAAAGTCACACTAGTGTGACTTTGTCAATGGTCCAAGTCGGACCGAAACATCGTCGTAAGCTTCTCTCTTTTATGTGCGGGTTATTTGTGTATTGAGTTAAGTTTTTCAGTAAATTTATAATCAGTGTGACTTCAGTGGGATCAGTTGGAGCAAGATAGAGAGCTTAGGAAACTTCCAACATGGTAATCCCTCGCTTGAGTATTGTTCTTTGGAATTTTGCTAGCTAGACTTGATCCCTGTTCCACCTTTCAAGTTTCAGTGGTCCGTATGTATACAGCCTCTCCTCACTTAGCAACATACTCGTTTACTGATGACTCAGATTTACAAAGGGCTCTCTGATCAGTATGCATACCTAAATAATGTGTATTAGAGCTGATTTCATCTTCATATTCTATTACACTCTTTATAACACTATTGTATAAACATTTAAAAAATACTAAAAATTTTATAAATGGTGCAAAGGTGACATTAAAACAATATCAAAGATGCTGACCAAACCCACTACAGTGGACCCATGAATTTCATGATTAATCCATTCCAGAGAGTCTGCCAAAATCAAAATTCACAATTTTCAAAACCTTTTTTTCCCCATAACAAATAATGTAAATCAAATTAATCCATTCCAGACACCCAAAAGTATTAAAAGAAATATTTTTTAACATTAAATGTATATTTATCTACACAGAAAACAATGAGACATGAATAAAACAATAACAACTTGACATTTACCTTTACTGAAGAATTGTTGATGCGTGGAAGATGGGAGGAGGGGAGAAGATGGAAGAGTTACTATTGTTCGGAAGGTGAATTCCCCTCCCATAAGGACTTCAGGTATCAAGTCCTTTTCCGGGGTTACTTCCGTTCTTTTTTTTTTAATGCAACTAGGACCAGCTTGAGTCACTGGACCCCTGTTGCTCAAAATATTGTTTCAGAAAGGTCTGTTTCTGGCATTTCTTTAAAATTTGCCTAAAATGAGACAAGACATTGTCATTGAACATGTCGCATGCACAGCCTGCAACAGCTTTGTCAGGGTGATGTTCCTCCACACATTTTTCCATCATAGTCCACATTGCATACATCTCCTTAATCTCTGAAGAAAGGAACTTCTTCCCTCTCTCTCTTCCTCCTCCTCCTCCTGTTTCAATTTCCTGAGCTGTGGTCTGTTGCTGTTGCAGATTAAGATCTAGCAGCTCAGTGGTTAGCTCTTCATTGTGGTCCTCTACCAACTCTTCCACATCCTCACCACTCACATCCAAATCCCATGGATTTCCCCAATGCAACAACAGATTCCACACCTGCATAGGGTCCTCAGAGTCAGCTCAAACTCTTCAAAATCTTTGTTGAGGACACATTCTGGCCACAATTTCTCTCAAGCAGAATTCATCGTCCTGGAAGTCACTCCCTGCTAAGCCTTAACCTATAAAGTTTATGCAATGGAGGATACTGACGTGATCTTTCCAGAACTCTCTTAGAGTCAATTCAGAGTCTGAGGTTATGTTAAAACACCTTTGAAACATTGCTTTGGCGTACAGTTTTTTGAAGTTTGAAATGTTCTGCTGGTCCATGGGCTGGAGGAGAGTAGTAGTATTAGGGGCAAGAACTTCACTGGATGAAATTAAACTCCTTCACCATTTGCTCTTCCAAGTCTGGAGGATGAGCAGGAGCACTGTCCATTACCAGGAGGCACTTGAGTTCCAATTTATTTTCCAGGAGGTATTTCTTCACACTGGGGCCAAACACTTCATTGAACCAATCAAGGAAAATGTCCCTCATGACCCATGTCTTAACTGTTAACCTTCCACATCACACACAAATTAGCCTTTGAGACACTGTTTTTTTCTTGAACACACTGGGATTTTCAGAATGATACACCAGTAAAGGCTTCACTTTGAAATCCCCAATAGCATTACATGAGAGTTAGCCTGTCTTTCATAGGCTTGTGTCCTGGCAGTGCCTTTTCCTCCTGCATGATGTAGGTCCTCTTTGGCATTTTCTTCCAAAAGAGGCCTGTTCCGTCACAATTGAACACTTATTGGGGACGAAATCCTTCAGCCTCTACATAGTTTCTTGAATTCACTTATGAATTTTTCAGCCACATGTTTGTCTGAACTGGCAGCCTCACCATGCCTTACAACATTGTGAATGCCACTTCACTTCTTGAAATTTTCGAACCAACCTTTGCTGGCCTTGAATTCACTTACATCAGCACTCGTTCCAGGCCATTTCTTTACGAGATCGTCATGCAACTCCTTGCCTTTCCGCATATTATTGACTGCATAACTCTTTTGTTTGATCCACACCAGCAACAACAACTCAACATCTTCAATTATTGCGTATCTCTTTTTCATTAGCATATTCACCCCTTTCGCAACATCAGCTTGGTTGGTATCCTCTTTTTTTCGCTACGATGGAAGTGATGGTTGAATGGCCTTCCTGTACATCCTGGAGAGCTCCACTACATGCACTCCACTTCATATTTTTCTATGATCTCTTTCTTTACTTCAATCGTGTTTCTCACTTTCTTTACCAAAGGGATCGCACTAGGAGCTTTCTTTGGGCCCATGGTGGCTTATTTAGCAGTTGCAAGCACTAAAACAAATGAAATATATAAAGAAATGTATCGTATGAACACGTGAGGTGATCGTCACTCACCAAGATACAGGTCTCCCTCAACATTCACGTTTTCAGCTTTCGCGGGCTTCACACATTCGCGAATTCCCAACCGCCAAATTCCCAGCCGCCAAATCATATTCAAGTTTCCTGCCACCTGTGAGTCCCTACTACCCTCCCACCGACCCCCGCAACTGGCAGCCAGCCCTCCCACCACTCAGTGTGGTGAGTGTTTTATTTGTTCATTATTTGCTATTAAACTACAGTATAAATAATGTAAACCCATTCATGACTGCATATTGGAATGGCTATTCGGACAGGTATTAGACGGTGACATCATGTGTTTACTCTTGAACTCAGCAAAGAATCAAACATTTCTGCTACTGCTAATAATAACAATAGTAATAATAATAATAATAATAATAATAATAATAATAATAATAATAATAATAATAATAAATACGATATAATTGAAGAAGGAAGTTGTACAAAAATATGAGGGAGTGGTTGACACATCGTCAGTGTGGCTTTGTTTATGCTGGAGTGAGTGTTAGTCTCCCTGCTCTTTCAAACATTTCACAATAATTCATTGTGTTTGGTGCTTGTAGATTGAGTGCGACTGGAGTGGTAGAGGCAGTGGTTGAGGCAGCGATTGAGGCAGCTGTTGAGGCAGCTGTTGAGGCAGCGATTGAGGAGTGGTTGAGGCAGCGATTGAGGCAGTTGGTGAGGCAGCTGGTGAGGCTGCTGTTGAGGCAGCAATTGAGGCAGTGGTTGAGGCAGCTGTTGATGCAGTGGGTGAGGCAGCTGTTGAGGCAGCGACTGAGGCAGTGGGTGAGGCAGCTGTTGAGGCAGCGATTGAGGCAGTGGTTGAGGCAGCTGCTGAGGCAGCGATTGAGGCAGTGGGTGAGGCAGCTGTTGAGGCGTCAATTGAGGCAGTGGGTGAGGCAGCTGTTGAGGAAGCGATTGAGGCAGTGGTTGAGGCAGCTGTTGTGGCAGCGATTGAGGCAGTGGGTGAGGCAGCTGTTGAGGCAGCGATTGAGGCAGTGGGTGAGGCAGCTGTTGAGGAAGCGATTGAGGCAGTGGTATTTAATAACATACATGTTATTAATAATAATAATACATGTTATTAATAATATGTACTATTATTATTTATAACATATATGTTATTAAATACCACTGCCTCAACCGCTGAATTATTGTGAAATGTTTGGAAGAGCAGGGAGACTAACGCTCATTCCAGCATAAACAAAGCCACACTGACGATGTGTCAACCACTCCCTCGTATTTTTGTACAATTTCCTTCAATTATATCGTATTATTATTATTATTATTATTATTATTATAATTATTATTATTATTTTTATTATTATTATTACTATTGTTATTATTAGCAGTAGCAGAAATGTTTGATTCTTTGCTGTGTTCAAGAGTAAACACATGATGTCACCGTCTAATACCTGTCCGAATAACCATTCCAATATGCAGTCATGAATGGGTTTACATTATTTATACTGTAGTTTAATAGCAAATAATGAACAAACAAAACACTCACCACTGAGTGGTGGGAGGGCTGGCTGCCAGTTGCGGGGGTCGGAGGGAGGGTAGTAGGGACTCGCAGTGGTTGGGGAAGTGGTGGAGGCATTGGTGGAGTCTGTGGTATTTAATAACATACATGTTATTAAAGCATAACATGTATATATTTAGTACAATTTATGACGTTTTCATGTATTTTATGATTGTTCATGGTTCAACAAGTTAAGGAAGCAGTATTGTATTATATTTCCCTACAATATACAGTGGACCCCCGGTTAACGAACTTTTTTCATTCCAGTAGTATGTTCAGGTGCCAGTACTGACCGAATTTTTTCCCATAAGGAATAATGTGAAGTAGATTAGTCCATTTCAGACCCCCAAACATACACGTACAAATGCACTTACATAAATACACTTACATAATTGGTCGCATTTGGAGGTGATCGTTAAGCGGGGGTCCACTGTATTGGGGCACCAAACATTCACGGTTTTTCAACATTCGCGAGGCTCTTGATCCCCTAACCCTCACGAATGTTGAGGGAGACCTGTACAATGCCAGACTGACACTGAATGGTGTTTGTGTGCACGGGGTAGCTGGGAGGCCGCACAGATGTGTTTCATATGACCAATGATTTCTAAGCCAAATCACAAAAATTAAGCCAATATTATGACGAAAAAAGTCGCCGATTTCCAAAATTCATGATATTCAAGGGGGATGAAATTCAAGGGTCCACTGTAATCTAATTTATATTATTTCTTATAGGAACCAATTCATTCGGCATCGGCACTCAAACAGCCTTCTGGAACGAATTAAGTTCATAACTCGAGGTACCACTGTATTTGTCCATCAGTTTAGATGGTACACTTGTATATTATAGTAAAGACACTAGGATGTGTGTTAGGCTGGTGGTGTTGGGGTTAAGGGTTAAGAGACTGTGAGCATCCCACACACCCTTCCTTATACTGATATTTTTATTATTGAAAATAAAGAGGAAATGTCACTGTACTTTTATTATAGTCCTTTATTGTAATAAATTTATTAACATAATAAATAAGTTTATATTTGCAAAAGCAATCTGGTAGTTAATTTCACAGCAGTGAGAGATACAATGGTCCTGGGGCCATCACAACCCTCAACCCAACAATAATAACACATGCTGATAAAATTAAAAAGTTTTTCCGTGGTATCAATTTTTTAAGTTTTCTTTGATAGTTTGCATTTACATTATGCTGGACACATTTTATTTAGTAAAAAGTCATGTATTACATAAAGAACATAGCTGGTAAAATGGTATTTTTTATTAATATATGCAAGTGATAGCTGATACCACATGATAGCCTGTTATATTTTTGCACATATATTGTACAAAATTTCTGACTACTCGAGTATAATCGACTTCAGTGCCAAAGCTTCAACCATCCACCTCAGCAAACAATCCACAACCTTCCATCTCAGCCAAGTAGGGCCACAGCATCCCTCTCCACTATTGAGAATCAATGACATATACAGTAGGGCCCCGCTTTACGGCATTTTGCTTTACGGCATTCCGCTAATACGGTCATTTCAAATTATGACCTAAACTCACTATACGGCTCCCCCAGCTGACTTTCTAATACGGTCACCGCACCCAACCCTGTTTGTTTACATTCTCTGTGAGATCCGTAAGCACTAAGTCTCTCCATTTTGTCTGGAAACTCCCCAAAATTTCAAGTGTTTTTAAAAGTTATTTCATATTTTATATATACTCTGATAATTATACTTATGTATACCTGTACCTAAATAAACTTACACACTGTGCTGGCCTGCAGGTACACATTAAAATCAGTAAGAGTGTCTTATGTCTCTAGACGTCATATTAGTAATGATAATAATAATCACCAAGTCTCATTTAAATGTCGTATATTACGTTAATATACATATTTTCGTTAATCCATCTACGATATTTTTTCAAAATTATATAATAAACACAACGCATAACATATAAATATGATAAGTACACCTCACAGTAGAATAAATAAACATAAATATGAGATGTGGTAGCAGACGACTTGCACAAGTGACGCCATATTAGAAATAATAATAATAATAATCATCGAGTCTCATTAAATGTTGTATATTACATTAACATACACATTTTCATTAATCCATCCATGATATTTTTTCAAAAAATTATGTAATAAACATGATACATAACAAAATAAAGATGATAAATACACCTCACAATAGAATAAATAAACATAAATATGAGATGTGGTAGACAGATAACTTGTATAAGTGACAGCAAGAATAAAATTTTCTCTAATCTAACATAAGAGAAAATGTGTTACTGGGGTAACTGTAGAAAAAATTATTCCTTTTGTATGTATATAAGTTTATTCAGGTATACACAAATACAGTTACATAGATTATCATACATAACAGCATATGTGTAGTGAACCCAGGATAACCCAAAATAGTCAGAGTGACTTCAAATTCAAAGTTTATTCTCTATAAGGATTACAATGCTGAGTTTACAGAATTTAGTTATTGTGTGGTTTACATGTAGTAAAATAATTACAGAGTGTACCACTAGAACACCTAGCATGGCTAGGCATTTCGAGCAGACTTAAATTAAATCTTAAGTTTAAAATATTACAAAATTAAAGTGAAAAGCTGGTATTATGGCTAAGGGGACTAAATACAAGTTTTTTGAGTTTAGCAATGTGAATGCTTTTGTTTTGGCACTATACAGTTTCAGTATTGGAGTATCACGGGCCAACTTATGACTATTTTAAGATTCATTATTTTGAGATTGAGATTGATATTCTGTTTATGGTCAAATGGGGGGGGGCGAGTGAGGTAAGTTTTTTAACCACCAGGTGGTATTCGTGTAATTAGTTGACGGGGTGTATCAGGGAGGTAAGATTTTTTTCTGATGGTAGTTTTGAAGGTGTTTGAATGTGTCTGCAGTTTTAGAATTTCAGGTAGGGTGTTCCAGATTTTAGGGCCTTTGACTACAATGAATTTTTGTAAAGGTTTCACTTCTCAAAATGAGTTAAAATGAGAATGGGAGTGTTCTTTATTTAAATTCTACTGTATCAATGTAGAGACAACCCTTGAAACACAATGTAACTTGTACACAAACCAGAACATGTACACTTTGTTTACAAAACTTACCTTTGCCTGGTTTTGTTTACATAACTGCGCCTGTCCTCCCTCATGTACTCATTCTTTCTCTCTCTCATTTATTCGTTTTATCTCATTTACTTATTCTTGACCCTAAAATTAAGACTACAAATATTTTAAGGTAAGTAATGAATAAACTGTAAATGCATTTATCGCTCTGGGATGCTTTAAATGTAACAGAATATTATGTGGCCTGGTATGGTAGCCCGGCGACTACCATACATACCACACTTGATTTCTTACAATAAATACTACTTGTCTCACCCTAGATTAAGACTATAAAAATATTTTAAGGTAAGTAATGAGTGCACTATGTGTGTATTGTACTTTTTTTTTTTTTTGATGCCTAGTTCTATTGCTAACTTAATATATGTTAGTGTAAACTTGTTATCTAGTATTTGTATGCATTTATAAGTGGAAAAAAAGGGTGTTTCCACTTTACGGCGATTTCCGCTTTACGGCGGTAGCCTGGAACCTAACCTGCCATAAAAAGTGGGCCCTACTGTACTAGTAAATAAAAAGGTAAGAAATATTTTCTGTAACATATGTAGCCTTAAGCAATGCATTAAGCATAAATCACACAACAATGAACTACAATTACATTATTGTTTTTTTTGATTTGGAACCTAAATAAAAGTTTGTTTTCCATTTTTGGGGCAAAAGGGAATTTTTTTATTATTATCACACTGGCCGATTTCCCCCCAAGGCAGGGTGGCCCGAAAAAGAAAAACTTTCACCATCATTCACTCCATCACTGTCTTGCCAGAAGGGTGCTTTACACTACAGTTTTTAAACTGCAACATTAACACCCTCCTTCAGAGTGCAGGCACTGTACTTCCCATCTCCAGGACTCAAGTCCGCCCTGCCGGTTTCCCTGAATCCCTTCATAAATGTTACTTTGCTCACACTCCAACAGCACGTCAAGTATTAAAAACCATTTGTCTCCATTCACTCCTATCAAACACAACTCAATGCATGCCTGCTGGAAGTCCAAGCCCCTCGCACACAAAACCTCCTTTACCCCCTCCCTCCAACCTTTCCTAGGCCGACCCCTACCCCGCCTTCCTTCCACACAGACTGATACACTCTTGAAGTCATTCTTTTTTCGCTCCATTCTCTCTACATGTCCGAACCACCTCAACAACCCCTCCTCAGCCCTCTGGACAACAGTTTTGGTAATCCCGCACCTCCTCCTAACTTCCAAACTACGAATTCTCTGCATTATATTCACACCACACATTGCCCTCAGACATGACATCTCCACTGCCTCCAGCCTTCTCCTCGCTGCAACATTCAAGGAATGTAACCCTATTTTCCCATAAGTTTTGTTTAACCGGTTTCATCCTGCACCGAGTTTTCAGGAATGTAACTACCATGTTAACCCTTTCACTGTTGAAGCACCCTAATCACAAAAATTGTTCACGGTGTTGAAAAATATTAAAAAAAAAAAAAATAAATATTTTTCTTACCAAAATATAAAGATCATTTTTCTGATTGTATTAAACGTAAAAAAAAAAATTACGATCAGTACTTACCGAGACATAAGGCGTGAAGTTGACAAAGTGAACCGCTTATGGCAACATCAGCAACTGCCGCTCACTCGGAAATATTATTTTTACTTTTATTCTATTTTTTCTTTTCCTTTCTAACATTTTATTTTTCAAGCAACTATTGTGGCCTGTGAGACCAATACAATGCATAATGTATATATATCCACTTGTGTGCAACACAATAACTGCACAAATATTGTTATCATTATATTTGTTCACAAAACATTTTACAAAAACCCATGCTGCCTTCCCCATCACCCATGCTGTCTTCCTCACCACCCACAGGGAAATAAGTCACTTTGACTTCTTTGGGTTATCCTAGGTAATCTACACATATGATGCTTTTGTAAGATAATCTATGTAGCTGTATTTGTGCTTACCTGAAGAAACTAACTTACTTACTCTTTAAAAACATGGGAAAATACGAGTTTTCCTCTTTCGCGTGGTACAAGTGAACAGGAATGGGATGGACCCAGCATCCGAGGTTGAAGATTGATGATTGTCTGGGTTTTCAGCAGTATTTCGGGTATCCTGGGCATTGCTTTCGGTCACAAACTCCTCAAAACCATGAGATTCATCTTCGCTGATGTACTTCAATCTATGTTAGAACTATTGCTTGGGAAGGGAAGAGTCCCAGTTAGCAGGAAGTGAGGGTATTCCTTACCACTAGGCATGGTGAACGAGGCATACTAAATTAGCAACTCCCACAATGCACTGCAGCCTCCCCAGTTTTTTTTATACTACACACACACTGACCATGCAGACCCATTTCTTTCACATGTAGGTCTACCAACTTTCTCCTGCCAGATCTGAAACCGCTAGAATTTTGGTGTAGTACTACGGCACCAACACTGGCTTGCAAGCCATAGCACTACGGCACCGACAGTAAAAGGGTTAATCGACGGTCTACTGTGCATAAATGATCTAACCTACTGAGTCAATTTGGGTGTGTGTTTGCTGATGTTTGTGAAGCTGATGAGAAAAATAAAAACAGTGAAAGACAGAAAAACAGCTACTCCATAAAGACAAGAAACATTAAAAGCTGTCAGACTAATAGCTACAACAGCTACTGGAATTCAACCCAAGTAAATATTGCAAAAGGTGGTGGAGAGACCAGAAACAGAAAACAGCCTAGAAGAAACTCTGATTGTACCAACGAAAGAAGAGGCCCTTTGGATTACAATCACAACAATGCAGCACTGTATATCACTAGAGGAGTACATAATTCAAGTAACATTAAAAAGCATACTAGCAAATCTTAGAACAGTACTCAGAACCTAAACAAAGAATAACTTAGAAAATTCAATGCTACATATGTAAGACTGATCATGAAGCATGGAGCCCAAGCAAGGAACCCCCCCCCCCCCCCAAAAAAAATACAATAGTTAGAGAAGGTTCAAAGATTTTCAACTCATCCAAGAGCTGGAGGAACATTATTAAGCACCTGGAGAAATCAAGCATTTAATCTGATGACCCTAGATCACAGCATATAAAATCTTGGGAGGAATCCACAGGACAAAGACAAGTTGTTAGAGAGTATAGGTTCAGGAATAAGGCATAGATGGGAGCTAAAGTAACATGAACCAATAAGGATGTTATAAGGTATTTTTTTTTTTTTTAATTTCAGGGCAACTGAAAACTGGAAAGTGAAATACTGGTAGAATTCTCAACATAAATTTTCAATAAAATGACATATGGTTTAACCCTGAGTGAAAAGTCAAAAAAGCATGACTCGGTATGGCGATTCATACCAAGCACATCTCCTGAGGCACACATCAACCAAATAACTGCTGCAGCATATGAACACCTGGCAAACCTAAGAATAGCATTTTGACAACATACAAATAAGGAATCATTCATGACACTGAAACATCATGTGTGTCAGGCCCACATTGGAGTAGCAGCACCATATGGAACCCACACACATTCAAAAACATCAAGAAATTGGAGAAAGTGCAAAACGTTTGAAAACAAGACTAGTCCTGGAGCTAAGAGGCATGGCCTACAAGGAGAAGTTAACCCTTAACCCTTTCAGGGTCTGTGCCGTAGATCTACGGCTTTGCGTTGAGGGTCCAAACCGTAGATCTACGCCAAAAATTCAGGGGTGGTCAAATTTAGTGTGAGAAGGCGGTAGGCCTACATCTGAGAGAATAGGTCTGGGTGGTGAGTGTGTGCACTTTAGGAAAAATATGGACGTCTGCATGGCATTGTGGGAGTGCCGCCAAAGTAGTTTTGTTCATCATGCCGGCAGAAGGAAGCTCTCACTCCCCACTTACTCTCCGGGTGAATTCTGACTCTTCTCTTCACAATGAAAGCTCTAAGACTGATGGAAGTGGATCTCAAAAAAGGAATTCTATGGTTTTGAACCATATGGTACCATTTTACCATATGGGGACAATGGTCCCATGTCATACAATGTTATCATATGGTGCAATGGTACCATATGGGACACTGTACCATATAGTACAGGGTACAAGGGGCCCTAATGGTAATAAGTCTGTCTGACTTTTTTGGGTTATCCTAGGTTCTCCAAACATATGCTGCTAAGTATGATAATCTATGTAACTTTATTTGTGTATACCTAAATAAACTTTCTTACGATTCCACATGCACTCGAGTAGGTTTATTCAGGTGTACACAAATACAGTTACAGATTATCATACATAGCAGCATATGTATAAAATCCTAGGATAAACCCAAAAAGTCAGGGTGACTTATTTCCATAGGGATCCTTGTAAACTGTACTATATGGTGTCCTGTACTGTATGGTACCTTGCACCATATGGTACCCTGTACCATATGGTACCCTGTACCATATGGTACCCTGTACCATATGGTACCCTGCACCATATGGTATCCTGTACGTATGGTACCCTATACCAAAAAAGTACAATGTACCATATGGTACCCTGAACCCTATGATACCATGTAACATATGGGGTTAGTAGGAGGTATTGATGCCACAAGGCACCAGCCAAAACTGAGTGGCTACACAAGTCACTGACCCCGCAGTTTCCAAAATAAAGAGCTTTGTCATCCACCTCAAGGAACATGTCCAGTGGCTGTACATTTGTAAATAAAATAAAAACATTACTAATATACAACATTTTTGCATATTTTTGTTGTAAACAAATTATTGTGAGTGAAATAATGATGAAAATATTAGTGTGTTTATTGTGTTGAATACAACAGTACCATATAGTACCATTGCACCATATGCTACCATAAGGGGACCATTGCACCATATGGTACCATTGTATCATATGGTACCAAATGAACCAAATGGTGCCATTGTACCATATGGTACCATTGCACCCTATGGCACCATTGTACCATATGGTACCATTCTATTCAACACAATAACCGCACTAATATTTTCATCATTTTGTTTACAATAAACTTGTAAACAAGTTTTTTAAGCAATATAATGATAAACCAAATTAGTGCAGTTATTGCATTTAATACGAGTGTACACTTATACAATATAAATTATATTGGTCTCGCAGGCCACAAATGTTACTAGAAAAAGAAAAAATTAGAAAAGAAAAGAAAAAAGTATTTAAAAAAAGTTAAAATAAAAAAAATGCGATTTTGCGGAAGTTGTTGATGTTGCCGCCACGGGTCATTTTGGATCAACTTCCCGCCGCTGTATCTCGGTAAGTACTGATCAGAAATTTTTTTTTGTTTGTTTTATTACCTTCACAAATTATCTTCAAAATTTTTTAAGAAAAAATAATTTTGTTTTCAAAATTTTTTGGACGCAGGGCACCCCTTAAGATTTTGGCCTTGGACCCTGAAAGTGTTAAAAATGTCCAAACATAGACCAACGTTTTCACTGCCACTGTTACGAATATTTTGAAAAAAAAAAAAAAAAAAAAAATAACCCTTTCATGGTCCGTCCCGCAGATCTATGGATTTACTTCAGGGTCCAAACTGTAGATCTAGCCAAAATTCTAGCGGTGTCAAATTTAGCGCCAAGAAGGCTGGTAGGCCTACATCTGAGAGAATGGGTCTGGGTGGTCAGTGTGCACACTATAGAAAAAATCTGGAGGCCCGTATGGCATTGTGGGAACACCGCCAAAGTAGCTTTGTTCATCATGTCTGGCAGCAAGGAGGCTCTCACTCCCCACTCACTCTCCGGACGAATTCTGACTCTCCTCTTCACAACTTACAGTTCCAAGTGGAGTTTAAGAGGAATTCTATGGTTTGGGAACCCTATGGTACCCCTTGTACCATATGGTACAATGGTACCATATGGTGGAAGAATTGAGACACTTATGCAACACATGGGAATCTTATTTTAAGAAACGTTTTGCCACACAGTGGCTTCATTAGTCCAATACAAAATAGAAATGGGTAAGGAGAGGAGAATTTTTAGGTAATCAGTCCCTCAACCTGGAATCGATGTGTTCAGTTCAACACTCTTGTAGGAAATGCAGCATAGGGCCCCGAGAGTAGCTTATATACTGCAGTCAGATGAGGTGAAGCAGGAGGAGGCGAGATCATAGTGGGACCTTGCCACTAGTGTAAGTAGGTCGTTTATCCAAAAGGGTTTGGGGAAACGTTGAAGTCTTTGTACCAAGATCCCATGATGTTGCAGTGTCTGACAGATGTGATGAATGGTTTTTGAAACCCATTCATACATGTTCAGACACTGGCAAGCGTTGAAGTCTTTGTACCAAGAAACCCATTGATGTTGCAGTGTCTGACAGACGTGATGAATGGTTTAGAAAACCATTCATCACATCTGTCAGACACTGCAATATGGGATCTTGGTACAAAGACTTCAACGCTTGCCCAACCTCTGGACGATGACCTACTTACACTAGTGGCAGGTCCCGCTGTGATCCCACCTCCTCCTGCTTCACCTCATCTGACTGCAGTATATAAGCTACCTCTCTGGCCCTATGCTGCATTTCCTACAAGAGTGATGGACTGAACACATCGATTCCAGGTTGAAGGACTGATTACCTCAAACTTCTCCTCTCCTTACCCATTTCTACTTTGTATTGGACTGATGAAAGCCACTGTGTGGCAAAACGTTTCTTCAATAAAGATTCCCCTGTGTTGCATAAGTGTCTCAATTCTTCAACTTGTCGGTTTTCTAAACCATTCGGTACAATAACCATATGGTACAATGGATGCCATGTCATACAATGGTATCATATGGTACATTGTATCATATGGTACATTGTACCATATGGTACATTATACCATATGGTATATTTTTACATATAGTACAGGGTACAGGGACCCTAATGGAAATAAGTCTGTCTGACTTTTTTGGGTTATCCTAGGTTCTCCAAACATATGCTGCTAAGTATGATATTCTACGCAACTTTATTTGTGTATACCTAAATAAACTTACTAAATGATGCCACATGCGCTTGAGTAAGTTTATTCAGGTGTACAGAAATACAATTACACAGATTATCATACATAGCAGCATATGTTATAAAATCCTAGGATAACCCAAAAATGTCAGGGTGACTTATTTCCATAGGGATCCCTGTAGCTGTACCATATGGTGTCCTGTACCACATGGTACCCTGTACCATATGGTACCCTACACCATATAGTACAAAGTACCATATAGCACCCTGTAACATGATATCATGTATCATATGGTCAATAGGATGTATTGGTGGCAGCAGGCACCAGCCAAGACTGAGTGAGTGGCGAAGCAAGCTAGCTACTGACTCAGCAGTTTCCAAGACAACACGCTCTGTCATCCACCTCAAGTAACGTGTTGAGTTCCTGTACATTTGTAAATATATAATAGAACATTACTAATATACAAACATTTTTGCATATTTTTGTTATAAACAATTATTGTAAACAATTATTGTAAGCAAAATAATGATGAAAATATTAGTGTGTTTATTGTGTTGAATACAACAGTACCATATGGTATTGTACTGTATGGTACAATGTACCATATGGTACCATTGCACCATATGGTACCATTGTATCACATACCATTGTACCAAATGGTGCCATTGTACCATATTCTACCATATGGTACCATTGTATCATATGGTACCATTGTATCATATGGTACCATTGAATCATATGTTACCACTGCACCCTATGGCACCATTGTACCACATAGTACTATATGGTACTGTTGTATTCAACACAATAACCACACTAATGTTTTTATTCATTTTGTTTACAATAAACTTGTAAACAAGTTTTGTAAGTAAATATAATGATAAACAAATTAGTGCAGTTATTGTGTTGAATACAATGAGTGTACACTTATACAATATACATTATATTGGTCTCACAGACCACAAATTTTACTAGAAAAAGAAAAAAATAGAAAAGAAAAAAAGTATAAAAACCTAAAATAAAAAAATGCGATTTTGCAGAAGTCACTGATGTTGCCGCCAGCGGGTCATTTTGGGTCAACTTCCTGCCGCTGTATCTCGGTAAGTACTTATCAGAAATTTTTGTTTTGTTTTGTTTTATTACCTTCACAAAAATATTATCTTTAATTCTGTAAGAAAAAAATCATTTTTTTTTTTTCAAAATTTCTTGGACACTGGGGCACCACTTCAGATTTTGGCCTTGGACCCTGAAAGGATTAAAGAAGGCAATTTTGTGTGTATAATAAGATAAAAAAAAATTAAGATCAGTACTTACCGACTGCAAAGTTGGCACTGGATGCTCACATGACGGCAACATCGAGTCCTGCTGCTTGCAGAAGCATTGCCAATATACCTTTTTTTTCTTGTTTCTATTTTAATTTATATAATTTTTATGTTCAGATAACTACAATTTATAGTGTTTCTTGTGATTCCATAGCCAATGTTTGTTCTAACACTAACATTAGGTACTGAAATACTATTCAAATAGTCAAAAAAACACTAACAGTCAAGTCGTTACCATCAATTACCGCCCAATAAGTCCAAAAATAAACCGCAGTAATGGATACAAATTAGACAAGTTTATATTTATAAAGGATATAGGAAAGTATTGGTTTAGAAATAGAGTAGTTGATGAGTGGAACAGTCCTGCCTAGTAGGGTTATTGAGGCTAAAACCTTGGGTAGTTTCAAGTTTAGGTTGGATAAATACATGAGTGAGAGGGGTTGGATTTGAGTGCGACTTGCACACGGTAAATAGAATTATCAAAGCTTATTTCTTGAGTAGCATTGAAAACTGGGTTGGGCAAATATTCTGTTAGTGGGATGGACTGCAAAGGACCTGCCAAGTATGGACTAATAAGCCTGCTGCAGTGTTCCTCATTTCTTATGTTCTTATTTTCACCTGCCTTGGTCATTTACTATTACCTATATACATGAACATTAAAATGGGTATAAAATACCGACAGGTTGTTAGGTAAGACACATATGCAACAGTTAGGTATCTTTATTATGAAACGTTTCGCCTACACAGTAGGCTTCTTCAGTCAAGTACAGAAAAGTTGATAGGAGCAGAAGATACTTGAAGACGATGTAATCAGTCCATCACCTTAAAGTTTTGAGGTGGTCAGTCCCTCAGTCTGGAGAAGAGCATTGTTCCATAGTATGAAAACAATATGGAGATGAAGTGACAGGATGGAGCTTTTTATAGCGCCAAGAGGTGAGACGTAGGCCACTAGGAGAGGTAAGAACTCAGATGTTGAGAGGTCAGGTCCCTCTCAAATCCAGCCCTCTCACTAGTGGAAGTTGTCGAAGTTGATTGCAGGTCTGTACCAAGATACCCTTGTGTTGCAGTGTCTGACAGATTGAACATTAAAATGGTATAAAATACCGACAGGTTGTTAGGTAGGACACATGTGCAACAGTTAGGTATCTTTATTATGAAACGTTTCCCCTACACAGTAGGCTTCTTCAGTAAAGGTAAAGAAAATTTTGATAGGAGCGGGAAAAAAAATTGTATAAGGGACGTGAAAATCAGTCCATCACCCTTAAAGTTTTGAGGGGCCAGTCCCTCGTCTGGAAAAGGGGCATTTTTCCCCATAGTATGAAACAATATGGAGTGAATGACGGGATGGAGCTTTTTATAGCCCCAAAGAGGCGAGACGTGGGCCCACTAGGAGATTAAGAACTCAGATGTTGAGGGGTTTCAGGTCCCTCTCCAAAGGGCCTACGTCTCCCCTTTCTTGGCGCTATAAAAAGTCCATCCTGTCACTTCATCTCCATATTGTTTCATACTAGGAAAAAAGCTCTTCCCCAGACCTGAGGGGCCCAAACCCCCCCCCCCCCCAAAACTTTAAGGGTGATAAATGATTCATCGTCTTCAAGTATCTTCTGCCCTATCAATTTTTTTCCTGTACTTGACTAAAAGAAGCCAACTGTGTAGGGGGAAACTTTCATAATAAAGAAACCTAACTTTTGCATATGTGTTTCCCCTAACAACCTATATACTTTATAAAATTTTGGGTGAGTAAATTTTTTCCTCTTTTAAAATTTAATTGAAAGGGCTTTAAATCCTTTCCCCGCGGAATTTCTCTTAGGGGGAAAACCAAAAAAAAAAAACTTTTGATTATGATTTAAACCCCCCTTTCAGGGTAAAAACAGGCCCTTCAGAAAATTTTTTCTCGGGGGTTGCCCAAATTTCAAAAAAAAAAAAAAAAAAAAAAAAAAAAAAAAAAAAAAAAAAAAAAAAAAAAAATCTGATGAAAAGTAGAGAATCTTTTCCTGATCAAAATGACACCAAAAGTATAAAATTTTGATGGAAAACTTCGGAACCCGCTCTTGCGAATTTGGGCGTCTCACGTTTAACGAAATTGGCGTTTTTGGGCCCAAATTTGACCCCATTTTGGGCCAATTCCCTGTACTAGTCGCCCAAAAATCATAATTTAAAGCTAAACTCCTTTTTTTTCTATCAATGGTGCAAGAAACCACCCTTTTACCTTTTTCCAACTTCCATACAGGGGTTTTCAGAAATTTAAAATTTTCCCAAATTTCCCCAAAAAATTTTAAAAGGGCCCAATTTTCCTGAATAGGGTCCGAAAAAAAAGAAAGACATTTTTGGCCCAAAAAACAACATTTCCTCTGTTCACTAGTCACCCCCAATTCCCCTCTTACATTCTTTTGTTTTCCCACTTTAAATTTTTTATTCTCACAAAAAAAATGGAAGTTTTTACTGTTATGCAGACTACGAAATTAGTGTAAAAAAGGGTTTATAAATAATATTGGTGCACTTGTGAAAGAAAAATTAGACTAAACCATTTTGGCCCGTGTTTTGGGACGCTTAGAAATGATTTTTTACTTTTGAACTTAGGAAAAAAATCGAACATTTCTGCTATTTTGAGCCCCAATTTTGGGTATTTTTCATTGTAAAATCAGTAAAAAAAATCTTTCTCCATTTCTATAATATGTCCCCCCATTCTATAAAATGAGCCCAAGGAAAACTAGAATACAAAAAATAAATACCATCCCAAAAATTTACAGGGCAGTCGTTTTTTAAATCCAAAAAAAGGGGTCAAAGTTTTTTTTTTTTTCATTACGCACTGTGTGGCAGGTTTTTTTTTGGGGTTTCCCAAACCACCTTCAAGGACCATAACTTTAAAAACCCAATCGCAGCGCTTAAAAAAAGACAGGATGGATAATGAGAACCTTCGAAACTGGGGGAGGCCAAACCCGGAAATGACACATTTTTCGCTTTTTTCTATCTGGGCGGGAATTTATTGCTGCACACTAACAGCACCTTTAAAAGGCAGGGGAAATTGTACCTAGAAAATGTCAGAAAACCCCTCACGCGCACAAAAAGGAGAAAAAAACACCTAAATTTAAACGGGGCGTTTTAAAGGTTCCGGGAATCAGTTTTTCCCTGGAACGCAGGCGGGGAGATACATGTTTAAATTTTACCCCTTTGGAAAACCCTTTAGAGGGATAGTCCGAATTTTCCCACACGAAAATCACTCACAACGAAAGCAAAAATTTTGGCAGATGTTTGCAAAAAACCCTCCAATAAAAAGGGAGGGGTGTCACCCAGCACGTTAAGAGACAATAAATAATTTGTCGGGGGCCCGAGACTGTTAAACCCTGGCTCCCGGGATACATAAGGGGGATTACCAATAACCCCGGGCCCAGTTTTAAAGCTGGCACGGACAAGCACCAAAAAGCCGAAACCTGACCAGCCGGGCCCGTGGCTCGTATTGGGAAATTGGGTTTTCGGGCCAGCAGTAACAGTCGGGTTGATAGGCTTTTGATCCCCCGGACCCTGGTCCCCCGACCAGGCCTGGGGGCGTTAAACTCCAAAAACTCTCCCAGGTAAACACTGACCACCAGACCCATTCTTTCTTTTAACTTGGGCCCTACCAGCTTTCTCTCACTAGTTTTGGGGGGGTGCAAAGAATTTAGGCGTATTTAGTAGGGTAAAAAACCCTGGCGCGTAACCCTATAGTAGGGCCCCGAAACCCTGAAGGGTTAATATAACTCTATGGCTTATTATATTTTCAAAAATTATCTAATTTTTTCCCCTCCCCTCAAGGAAAAGGGACAACAGGGTGCATCATTGTCAAGTTTTCCCTTTTTTCCATGTTTAGCTTTCCCGTAACTCCTTAGCACACAGTCAAAATGAGTAAATAGAAAGGGCAATGCTTTACTGTTTGGGTATGGTTTTTTTCTGTTTTCTGGGTTGGATCTGTGAAGGACCCGCCCAGGGATGGGGCCCAACCCGGCCACTGCAGCGTTCCTCCTTTTTTTATGTTTTTTTTGTTTCCCCCAACAAACCCAAACATACCCAAACCCCCCCCCACTCATTTTAAAATTTTTAACCGGGCTTAGCTCAGTGGTGACCTTTTACTTAGCTCTGAGAAGAATTTCTTTTTTTGCTCCTGTGAATCTGAACCAAGATGTCCTCTCTTTAGCAACTCTAAAAGCAGCTAAAAAAGGGCCCTTGGGTTTTCTAAGTTTGAATTGGCGGGTTACGGAGGGAAAAAAAGAGGAACTTTGTAATCCCCCTTTTTTGTAAGTCCTCAGGTCAAAAGGGGGAACTGGTCAGTGGCCCGGGAACAAGAACGAAGCTGAGGGGTCAAAAGGGCCCCGTTTTGGGTGGGTGAAAAAAATGAAGAACCAGAAGAAATACTGTGGAAAAATTCCCAACCCCTTTTTTGGTGCAACCTGACGATTGGGGGGTCTGCTGGGAAATGTCACAGTGAGCTCCAGGGGAAACACTTGGGGGGAGGGGAGCGAGTGAATCCCCCTTTAAACCTCAATGAACACCCTCAAAAAATGTCACGACCCAACTCCACCAGTGGAAGGGAAGAAAATTGTTTTAAATTGGGGGGCAGTCAAAGGGTTTAAAATTTTTGGATAGGGGGGGTTTGGGGGGTATTGTTAGCCGTCTAGGGCATATCTTTAAAAGGTTTTGGAAGCAAACCTATTTTAAAATCTGTCTCAGTGCTGGAGGGACGATTTTTGGCAAAACATAAAGGGGTTTAAGACCTGTTAGCAGGTAAGGGGCAGCAATAAAAGATTATTAAGGAAGGGTTTGGGGGGCCCCCTGATATGTGGCATTTTGCCAAGGAGAGGATTGAAAATGAAAGGTTTTGCCCGGGGGAACTGGTTGGGCAATTGCTGGCTGGGGAAACACAAGGAAAAATTTTGTAACATTCATAGACAATGGGGCCTCTTTTATGGTAAATGACAAAGCATGCCCCGGGGGATGGGGTTTCCTTTATCAGGTTTGGGGGGGGGGAGCATGGCCAATGCAGTGGAGGGAGCTTTAGGGGCTTTAAACCCAGAAATAGATAGTGGTATGGGTTTTTGTGGGGAAAAAAAAAAGAAAATTTTCGTGTTTGCGATAGGTGAGTTTTTTAGGGGAAACCATAATAGGCAGAATTGGGGGCAGGTTATTGGAAACCCCTAGCACTAAGGGGGACAAAGGGCGTAATAGGTTTCAGTAGAGGGAACCCGAAGTCAGAAAGGGAAAAAAAAAGATTTTTATACTAATACACGTTTTGTTTCGGGAAATAAGAGGGCAAATTGGGGATTAGTTACCAAATGCGGGGGTAACATCAAATGTTTTTTTTCAATAACTGAACATTGGGTTTAAAATGAAAAATCAGGACATTGCCTGCTGAATGTAACCTTTAGGGTTTTGAATTTTTTCAAATAAAGAAGTACACCCTATCAGTAAGGGGGTAGGGGGAAATTTTTTCTGAATCATTTAAATTTTTGCATAAAAAAAAGGTATAAAGTCTGAAATAATAAAAACAGATCTGTCTGGATAGAATTTTCTGGGGGGGTAAAGAGAAATTGATTTTTGGGATATATACCAAACCTCCAAAATTATATAGGGACCCCGGGAGACTACTTTGGAAAGGGAAAATTTTTAAAGGGCCCAAAAGGGAAAAAAAAATAGTAATTCAGGGGGCTTTAACTTTAGTCAGATTTTATTGGAAATTTTTTTACTGGGAAAATTTTGAATCTAAAGACTTTTTAGTAGTAGGTTTGGTTTTTGATTTTGAAACAATTTGTGACAGAAAACCCAAAAAGGGGAAATAACCTGCATGACTTGGTTCTGGCAAACAAAAAAAAAAACCTTTTAAATAATTTAGAAAATTTCAGAGGAACTTGGCACAAGCGATCAAAATATCAATTTTCTTCCCAAATTTTTATTATTTTTAAATTTTAATCAAAAAAAAAAGGGGCTAAGGGGCCCCAAGGGCTATACAGCGCTGGGGTAGGGAAGGAAGCGAGGGGGTTGGGCGGCCCGAAAAGGAGGGGGGTTTATCTAGGTTACAGAAAACAGTGGGGCAGGGGATAGTACAGGGGTGAGGGTAGCAAGAGATTGAGGTAAAAAAGGGCTGAAGGTATCAGAATTTGTGAAGTAAGTCAGCTGTTGTCAAAAAGTCAATGAGAGAGTCCGGATGAAAGGTGGGCCCATCAGCGAGAAGGGAAGGTAAAGAGAGAGTAGCGGAGCGAAGACGACGACAGAGGTAAATTCTGTGTGCTCGTTGTAAAAAGTGGGCAGTCCAACAGAATGTGGCTGACTGATAATGGAGTTTGGGCAATTCTCACAGAGAGGAGCAGGACGCCTCTCCATGAGATATCCATGAGTAAGACGAGTATGGCCAATGCGAAGACGGGAGAAAAGTAGTCTCCCAACCTCGACACTGGTGATAAAAAAACGGCAGTAACCTATATTCGGTTTAATAGAATGAAGTTTGTTGCCGAGCATAGTAGCCAATGTTGTTGCCAACGGGTTTTGAAGGGGGGAAAGATATTGCAGCAAAATAGTCCGTAAATGGAATACCTCTTTATGAAACTGGTAGGTCATGTACTGCTGACCGCGGAGCAGTGTCTGCCTGTTCTTTGCCCTGTACGTCAACATGACCAGGGACCCAACAAAAAACAATATCTGTATGCTTGGTAAAGATGCGGCGTAGCCAAAGTTGGATACGGAGGACTAAGGGGTGAGGTGTATCAAATTTCTGTATAGCCTGTAAAGCGCTAAGGGAGTCTGAGACAACCACAAATGATGACACAGGCATATATGCAATACGGATAAGTGCTGCAAGGATGGCATACAATACAGCAGTAAAAATACAAGCCGAAGATAGTAAATGCCCTCGTACGACACTGCCCGGAAACACTGCTGCGAATCCTATGCTGTCAGAAGACTTAGAGCCATCTGTGTACACAGCAATGGCATGAGAATGAGAGCGGAAGTGGTCAAGAAAAAGAGAGCGGGAAGCTACCATAGACAGTTGGGCTTTCGAGCAAGGGAGATAGAAAGAACAGACTCGAACAGCTGGAACTTCCCAGGGGGGTAGGGAAAAGTGAGATGCTACATGAACATAGAAAGGCGGTAATTGAAGAGAAGACAAGAGCGAATGAAGGCAAGAGAAAAGGGATGGGAGTAACAGGGGGGGCAAACAAATAAGAATGTTACTAATATCAGTGGCCGTTCTATAAATGGAAGGATTCAGAGATCTGAGAGGTCATAGTAGCGAAGGCAATGGGCATCATGGCGATCGGAAAGGGGTATTATGAGGCGAAAATCAAAGAGGAACAGCACCAAGGGCCCCAGAAAGAAAACCCCAAAAAAAATCAACTATTCAAAAAGTGTAGCCGGGGACACGGCCCAGCAACCACCCACTCACCCCCATAAAGGCGACACCAAAACAATAAAAAAAACTTTGGCTGCCACCACCCCATCCCCCCCTCTTTTCCCGGATTCAACCTACCAAGTAGTCTTCAGGTTTGAAACGTCCAGATACCCTAAAGACATGCATCCCCAACTTACTATTGAAAATTGAATCTTCGAGAGACGCTAACAAAACATAACCAGGATGACACAATCGGAACAAAACCCTCAGTTTTGAAAAAAAGTTAAAAAACAGGAATGACAACTGTGACAAGACCATCCAAGCGTTAGATAGCCATACCAACAAATAATATCTTTTAATCAAAGGTTAAAAAGAAGCAGAAAAAGAAGGAAAAAAGAACAACTTAGAAACCCAGTTCGTGACTACTTTGCTCTCCAAAAAGATAAAATGAACAAATAAATATCGGACGCGTAATGGTTAACAGCCCACCTTTTTCCCGTGATATGAACAACAAACAGTAAAAAAAATTACTTGCAGTCATAAAGGCCCAAACAAGTGTTATTGTACCAGAGTCTGAAAAAAAAAGAACCCAGGTTCTAGGATCCCAGGGTAGAAAAAGTGTTTTGCTTGATTCCACTCACATGACGGAAAAAAAGACAAAATTAGCATTATTAAAGTAAAAAAAAGAGGTATACAAAACGGTTTTTCCCAAAAAAAACGTTAAAACCCTTGTTTGAGTCGAAAACTTAAGCAGGAGAATAATGACACAATACCCCAAATGTTCCCCGGGGATGGAAAATTCTTGTTGGGAAAAACAAATGTAGGTCAACTGTACACAATCACGAATGAGAATGATCTACACAATTTCTCAGGGATACTAATCTTAAAGAGAATAAAACAATGTCCAACTTAAAAGCTACTTAGTGTAGTGTTGTTTTGCTCCATTATTTTTAAAATTTTCATTTTTTGAAATTCTTAGTAATTAAATAATCAATCCTCTTTTGGGATTTTACTAGTAAGCATAAGTCACCTTATGTGATTTTGTTATTTACTTTATTCGTTTAAACATTAGCTGTTTTGTTTACTTTCTCTGTCCAATTATACCTCATATTTTTTTAAATCTATCAATTGTATTACTTACTAAAATTAAAAATTATCATTTTACAAAAATTTTAAAATTTCTTTAAATTTTTGCATTTAAAAACTTTACTTGTCTAATTCCCTTTACCTGTTTTAATCCACATTTATATCTTAGAGTACTCTTAATTCCCTTGGTTATCCCCAATATAACCTCAAGATAATCCCAGTGCATTTGAATGAATAAACATTATTTTTCACTTTTTTTTTTAATCTTATATTACAAAAATTTTATTAAACACAATTTATACAAGTCAATTTTACTTTTGTACTTAAACATTATTTATATTTCCCCAAAAACATTTTTGTTGCCAAATTTTAAAGTTTGATATTCCCCCAACCTTTATTTATCCTTTGTCCCCATGTACCTGTTCCCTCTTACTATATATTATAACCAAGACTTACCTTGTTATTTTTTACTATTATTCTTTTGGTTTTTTAATTGTGAATTTTTTTTTGTCTTTTAAAATCTATTATAATCTTGATTTGTCAAAACCCTATACCAGACTCAAGTGCAATTGCAAGTACCATTTCAAATTGTTTTTTTTATATTATAAGTTTTATTTAAATTCCTACCATCGTCCTTTTAAACTTTGTTTACCATTTTTAAATTTTGCCCCTTATTATTTTCTTTTATTTTGCTTTTAAAATACCATAGTTTTATATTCACAATTGTTAAAATAATCAAGGGCTATTCTCAGGTGCTAAAGTAGAATAAGTTCACAATTTTGCCATTATATTCCAAACTCTTTATTTGATTAAACTTTTTGTTCACCAAAACCTATATTAGCCCCTTTTATTTTAAAATTTTTTAACTAAATTCAAATTTTAAAAAATTACTTTACAGTACTACCTATATCTATTCCCAAGTCCTTTATTTGTCATCCTTTATTTGTATTAGTCCCTTTTTATTTTTCCCCTTTATTTCAGCTTAAAAAAAAAAAAAAAAAAAAAAAAAATCCTTAGCTCATTATTTTACATTTGTTAAAAAATTCAGGTGCTTTTTTTTAGCTTAAGCTATTTACTTTGTTTTTATTTAATTCTAACTATAGATTCACTACCCAAAATCTTATGATTAAAAAGCATTACCTGATACCAACCTTTATTTAATGATTTAAAAATGAATCAAACTTTTCTGTAATTACTAACGCGAAAATAAAAGGGCACTTCTCAGTCCCAACAAAACAAACTATCTTTAACTACAATTCAGATCTTTAACAAGCATTACGATGACCTATAGCATTACAAAATTCCTTACATGCCAATTGCCCTATTACACTAATTTGAACCTGGTAAACCCTTTGTACAATGTCATCCTTCCTGGTTCAACCCATACACAACTGTGGCCAGACCAACGGGGGGGTGGCACAGCCATTACTACTCAGACCAAAGAATTATCACTAATACTTGCAAAGGGTGAACAGGGGGAAATATATAATTTAAATTTCAAACCCAAATCCTACAAAAACCTTCACATTGATAAACATTACGGGAGTTCCACAGTCAAACATTAGCCAATTTAGTAAAAACCCTAGGAAGTATGATAACTGTGCACGCTGAAAAAGATCACTTACTACTCTCAGGTGATTAAATAAAATCCCCTGCAAGCCAGGACCCACACATTTCTAATTCCCAAAAACAATGAGTAACTGTATGTTACTACCAAGTAAAAAAACCCAAAGGTTCGGGGGCTAGTGTTTCCCTACTTAACCCCCATCGGACCAACACCATATCCCTTTAAAATCAGGGCATAATTACAGATATACCAAGCACTACCCCATTTCCCCTAACAACTCTTGGTAAACTACCCCCCAAGACATACTAAAGTCACCTTCAGACTTCACAATGAGGCAGCCATTAAATAATTTAAAACGCAGTAGAAAATTTATGGCCACTGAGCTAGAAAACTATTGATATTGATGAATGTTTAAATAATTTTCTAAAAAAGACCCAATACCTCTATAAAAAAGCATGCCCTAAAAAAAAATAAACAGATGAAGCTAAGAGACTGAACAGTCCCCGGCTAAACCCAGCATTTTCAAATCCATAAATACAAAACACCAATATGAAAAAAAAGTACAGAATGGGTCACATAACCCGAGACCAAAAAAAACGTTACTGTCAATCCCAACCAGCCTGAAAGAAGGGAAAAAAATTTTATTATGAACGATTATCCAACTTATTTTTTTTTTTTTTATCACACTGGCCCATTCCCACCCAAGCAGGGGGCCCCAAAAAAAAAAAACTTTTTCCATCATTCACTCCCTCACTGTCTTGCCGAAGGGGTGCTTTACACTGTTTTTAAACTGCAACATTAAAAACCCCCCCTTCGGGGTGATTTAAAAAAAGACCTGGGGAAAAATCTATCAGAAATTCTGGGAAAAAAAAATATCCGAAAAAAAGCGAAATAAAATTAGCAAAATCAGATGAACCCCAACTACCAAAAGAAACGCAAACAGAGTCAATGATTTCTTCTCCCTATAGGACAAAAAACCTTGCCCAAAAAAATCCCCAAACTAGATACCCCCAATGACTACCTTTTACGGCAATACCCGAACCAATGTTCCCGCTCCGACTAACCATCGAAGTCTCCCTTATTATCAACGCACAAAAACAAGGCAGGAGATTTAAATACCTTACCCCCCTTTATATACAAAAAAGTGTCACAAATTGCTATCACCAATCATTGCAACACTCTTTAAAAAAAATCCATTGAAACTCCCCTTCCCCCAGTACTCAAAATAGCAAGGGGCACCCCGTCCAAAAGGAGGAGACCAAACAGGTTGAAAAAAATAGGGCAATATCCCAAATTACTCCTCTCTCAAAAATCTTCGAAAAAAATTAATTTAAAAGAAATCTATCCACCTTTTCTCCCCCAAAAAATATAACCCCTTTCCAATTTGGATTCGGCCTAATAAAAATACTAATGAGGGGTTTTATCATTGCCCAAAAATATATACATGGAAAAGAGAAAAAAGAAGTCCCACTGGGGATCTTCATTGCTTCGTAAAACTTTTAAAAGTTGCCATGCTTGTCCACATAAAATTGTCCCTATGGTATAAGAGGGACCCCTCAAATCCCCCCAGTCTACCTCAGCAACAGAAGCCAATATGTGTATGAAATGGGCAAACTCTTCTGCCAACCAATTCAGTTGGTGTCCCCCAAAGGGAAGTGTCCTTGGCCCTCTTTTTTTTCTCCCATAATAAAAGACCTTCAATGCTTCGCAAATTTCCAAAACCCACACTATTTGCAGTGACACTACATCGCTTCTCTCCCCGGGCCCAGTCACGTAGCCAATATGTAAATTTACCGAAATTTCAGAAAATATTACCCGGATGAGGACTTTCAAATTACAAAACTTGACAAAACTACTTCATTTGTTTGGTAACGAGCTACAGATGTCCCTCTTAAATAATGATAAACGGTTTACCTTCCAAAGCTAACAAGGGAAAATTTTAGGAATCCCCTTGATAATAGACCAAATTTATACAACATCAACAAATTTTTAAGAAAAAATTTTCCAAAATGTAGGCATACTATCGAAGTACGGTACTATGTTCCACAGTCAGCCCTCCTGGCCCTACATCACTTTTTTTTTTACCCCCATTCACCCATGGAAATTTTTGCATGGGGCTCAACAACAATTAACCATCTCAGACCATAATTTCCCCAAAAAAAGGCTGCAGTTAGAATGATAAATTTCACTGGGGCACACTCCACAATATTCAATACACTAAACCTACTCACCCTAAAAAAAACCCTATTATTCGCACCTATTACATACATAGAACACTTAACTTGTATTAACCCCCCCCTCAAACATCTCCCTTTCCAAAATCAACAGAAAACAGACCATAACACAAGGCACAGTCACTCTTTGATGTTCTCGTGCCTCTACACTATGCAAAAACTCAATGCACATAAAAGGTCCTAAAATTGGAAAAACATTCCCTGTAAATTAAAGAAAAAACTAAACCCGTTTATAATTAAATCTTTTCAAAGATCCTTACTACCCCCAAAACCAAATAAATGAATAAACTGCCTTATAAATTGTATATCTTAAAAGTTTCTACAATTATATCAATAAATGTTAAACCTTTAAACCCAATCTAAAATTTATTATTTTTTTTAAAAATACCAAAAGAATTTCTCCATACGCTGAATGTACAACAATGATGCAAACCCTATGACCTGTTTTGTAATACTCATTTGTGCTTTAAGTTTCTTTTTACAATAATGTATTTTCACTGATTTCACTTGCTTAGTTAATTTTTAAACCGCCCGTAAGCTATGCATAGTACAAGTGGCTTGGCATGTGCTTTATCTGTATTTTTTTGTACCCCTGTATGCTCAAATTGTAAATAAATAAATAAATAAATAAATAAAATAAAGGCTAGAGAGAGTAGCAGGAGATGCCACTGAATAGATCTGGTCACCATAATCAATTTTTCGATAAATGAGGGTGGAATGTAGGCAAGGAGGGTTCGACGATCAGCTCCCCATGAAAGATGAGCAAGGGTTTTAAGAAGGTTCAGCCGGATGTGACAAGTTGCCTTCAGAGAGGTAATGTGAGGTTTCCAGGATAACCTACGGTCAAAGAGGAGGCCCAGAAACTTGACTGTATCACATTCAGGGATACGGGAGCCATAGAGGTACAAAGGATATCGGAGATGACAGAGCATCTAGTGAAAGTAATTTGGTGGGTTTTAGTGCTGGAAAATTTAAACCCATGTGTGGTGGCCCAATTGGAAACACGGTTGACCGCATGCTGGAGAGAAACTGTAATGAGGTGACAGTCAGCACCTGCACAGGCAATAGCGAAGTCATCAACATAGAGTGATGACCAAATATTTGATGGAAGACTAGAGGCCAAATCATTAATAGCAAGGAGAAAAAGTGTTGTGCTCAGAACACATCCCTGGGGGACACGTTCAGCTTGGAAAAAGTCCGGGGAGAGAGCACATTATTAACCCGAACATGGAAATGTCTATCAGTTAAAAAGCTCTTAAGGAAGGATGGTAGATTGCCTCGAAGGCCTAAGGAGTGGGCTTGGGCCAAAATATTATACCTCCAAGTTGTGTCATATGCCTTCTCAAGGTCAAAAAATATGGCAATAACTGAGTGGTTATTCGCAAAGGCATTACGAACATATGTATCCAAGCATAGTAAGGGGTCTATGGTAGAACGTCCCTTACGAAAGCCATATTGATGAGTGGAGAGACTGTTGTGTGTCTCTAAATACCACACTAAACGTCTATTTACCAGGCGTTCCATCACTTTGCAAACTGCACTGGTAAGAGCAATGGGACGATAGTGGGAGGCTTCATGTCCCGTAGTGCCTGGTTTGCGGAAAGGGAGAACAATGGCAGATTGCCACAGCTGTGGAAGAACTCCTTGTGACCAAATAAGATTGAAAAGGCATAATAGGACTGCAAGGGCTGACTTATGTAAATGTTGTAGCATACGAATATGAGTGTCGTCGGGCCCAGCTGCCAATGATCGGCAAGCTGAGAGTGTTGCCTCCAGTTCTTGAAGTGAAAAAAGGCACATTATACTGTTCTTTTCTGAGAGAAGAAAAGCCCAAAGGGTTGCTAACTCTCTGGCAGACTTTGGGGGAAAGAAACGAGGGGATAGATGGAGCCCTGAGAAATATGGACCAGATGATTGCCAATTTATTGGCAACACATAGTGGGTTTGCTATATCAACACCGGCAACCCGCAGAACAGGAGCCGGGTCGGAGAATATTTACCACTCAGTTTTCGTACTTTTTTCCAGACTGCGACTCACAGAGGAAGCAGAGGTGAGGGTTGGAAATAATCCGCCAGCAAGTGCGTTTAGCGTCATGGATGACACGGCGAGGATTGCACGCTTCTGCTTAAAATCAAGAAGTCTCTCCGGGGTTCTGTTTTTACCGGTACCTGCCCATGCAGGCGTTTCAAACGTACTGCACGGCATAAGAAAGGAGACACCAAGGCACTCATTTCTGAGAATGCCTGCCCGAAGTCTGGGGTATAGAAGAGAAGCTGGGGTTTTAAAACGGAGGACAAAGAAGAGTGTAAAACTCATCAATGGAGGAGAAGAAGGAACCTCACTAAAAACAGTTAGTTGTGAGTAAAGTTCCAATTCCCTGACCCAAATTGCCAGTGTGGGTACGAAGAGGTGGTTTTAAATTATAAAGGGGGGAAGTAAGAATGATTGGGGAAATGTTTCGCTGTCATGT
Organism: Cherax quadricarinatus; assembly: GCF_026875155.1. NCBI lineage: Eukaryota > Metazoa > Arthropoda > Malacostraca > Decapoda > Parastacidae > Cherax > Cherax quadricarinatus. Next base: position 1,553,093 of record NC_069466.1, on the reverse strand, counting down.
AAATCTGGGGAACAGACCGGGTTTGAAGTCTAATGCGGAGGAGGAAGAGCAGACTGAGAGATTCGATGCAAGAGAGTGTTTAGGAACGAGGATCAAAATGGGTGTGAGTACCTGTATTTAAAACATGGAAGGGGTGGGTGGCAAAAAAAAGCCTCTAATGAAAAGCCCCGGGAAACACGTAGACCCCCCCCCCCCCGAGGAAATGATGGGCATTTTAAAAACCCAAAAAAACAGAATGGTGGGGTAAGAGAAACAAGAAAAGGGAATATCCCAATAGATAAAGCCCGAGAAGGAGGAGAAAAAAAAAGAAAAGAGGATACCCTATGCAAGTGGAAGGGGTGTGGTAATCAGGGTTGAAAAAAGCTATTAAAGGAAAACAGGGTAGAAAAAAATTTATTAAAAGGCCTAGGGGGAAGATAAAAAAAAAAAAAAAAAAAAAAAAAAAAAAAAAACCAAATAAAAAAGCAGAGTTAATTTTGGTTTGGTTTAAGCAAACACCAACGGGGGGGAAAACGGGGAGAGTAACATTGAAGCTCCCCCCGATTACCCTGGGGCCGCGTTATTTACTGTAAATAGGCCTGTTTGGGGGGCAATGATAAAGATATTTAAAAATCCCAGGAAAGGGTTTCCCCCGGATAGAGGGGTTAGAAAAGTCCACATGCGGGGGGGCCGGGTAAATTTTTCAAGGCGAAGAAACGGTGCGCTGTGAAAAAAGGAGTTGCGCGATGGAGGGGGAGAGAGAAGGAACAAGGGTGGATCAGTGTCCATGAGGGTTTGGTTTTTGCAAAAATTTCAGAGATTGCTTTCAAGTGTTTCGAATTTAGAGAGTCGTATGGGAGAAATATTGGAGATGGTGGGGGGAGGATGGAAAATTGGAACTGTAATGGAAAAGTCCAAGGAGGGGGGGACGAAAAGGGGGGGGAAAACTAAAGAAGCAGGGAAGGGGGACAAAAGGGAAAAAAACCCGGAGGTGGCGAAGAGGAAAAAAATTGGGAGGGAAGGGGGGAGGTAGGTATGTACGAGGAGGGGGGGTGAGCCTCTAATTTGTAACAGAGCCGTGAGAGGGGAAAAAAACCCGGTCAAGACGGGGAGGTAAAATGAGGAGGTGGAAGAAGGGAAAAAGGGGTTAAAGGCCCTTTTTTTGACTTTGAGAAGTAGAGGGCGTTTGGGGGAGGAGGTGTCGTGAGGTCTCGTCGATACTGAGGCTTGCGAGGGAGAACACGAAGAACGAAAAAGATGGGCTTTGGGGAGTAGGGCGTCTGAGCCTAGGAAAGCAAAAAAATTAAAATACAGGGTGATATGGGGGGGGTTTAAACCACAGAGGAGGTTGCAAAAGATGGCCCCCCAGAAGTGGGGGACTTTTTTGAAAGGGGTAAGAAAAAGAGGTAGTCCCCCTTGGGGGGCGGAGATGGAAACTGCCAGCATAAGGGAGCCCTTCTCCCTCTTTGAGGAAAACGGATTTCCCGCTCTTTTAAGTAGACTTGGCAACGGCGAGAGTGAAGGGGGGAGCCTTGAAAATTTAAAGGCAAGGGGAGGTCGATTGAAGAGTATTAGAAGGGTATCGGCACCACAGACTGGGATTCGGCTATGGATCTGCAATATTTAGTGGATGGCCAAATGCCAGCAATTTCTACATTTTGCGGTTTGGGTCACCTTTCGAACTTGTAAAAAGCCCTGTACATAAACTGAGGAGGGGGATTCACGGCGTAAAAATTTAAATGAGCCACATTGCTGGGGATCGTCTCCCCCCGGGGCAGAAAGAACAAAGTGTTACCTTTGGGGTTGGGGGTCTTGGAGTTCCAGCTGTTCAAGAATGTCATTCCCACTGTCTGGAAATTTTTTTGAAAAAATGGTATGGGGGAGAAAGACAGTAATACAAAAATTGAGGGAAAAAGATGTTTTTCAAAAGTGACAGGAACAGTATTTAACGAAGAGAAAGATCATGAGCTTTGGGTGCATTTTACCCTGATGAGCGCGTACCCCTCTTAAGAGCAGAAAAAGGGAAAAATCTTACCAACATGGCATGGAGTGTTGCCAATTTTGTGGTCGGAAAGATGGCAGTAGAGGAGTGGCGTAAAGTGAAAAAAATTTTGTCCCTTGTGCAGTTGAAATGGCATGGGAAAAGGGGGTCAGGACGTGTCGATCTTTTTGAGAAGTACGAGAAGTGGAGAAGTATCATCAGAGGTAAAATTTTGTTGGCATTTAGGCATGGGACAGAGTTGGTCCGACGTGGGGGGCCCCCGGGGATTCGAAAATTGCCACCGTAGAGGGGGAAGAGGCTAAGCTTGTAAAGGGCAGGGTTTAATAAATCAAAGGAGTCAGCGAGACCTCAGTATCTGAAGCGAGTGAGGAAAAACAGCACCCGGCCCCGGGTACAGAGGATGAGGGGTGTCGAAGATGGTCCAAAGAGAGCCGGGGTCAGAATGGGGTTTCGGTATAAAAAGGGGGCCCGGGGGAACCGGTTCAGGTTGGGGTTTTCCATGGGTTAGGTTACTGCTTTCTTTTTGTTTTTAAGAAAAAAAAAAAAAAAAAAAAGAAAATAAAAAAAAAAAAAAAGAAAAAAAAAAGGGGGGGGGGGGGAATAGTTCCTAGGGGGAATTAAAGGGCCAGAAATCCCCTCCCGCCCAAGAGGGGCAGCACCGCAAGTAGCGCAGATGCAGCATGGAACCCCTGCAATACCCTACCCCTATGCCAGTAAACCAACAATCCGGGTAGAAACCCCATCTGCCGGTACCCGGTGGACAAAAAAGGGGGGCGGGGATACGCCCCAAGCATCCTCCTTCGGCCCCACCCCCCGTCCCGGGGGGGTTGGAACACCGTCGCCGAAAAAAAACCCAAACCACTCCCAGGCCGGGGGATGGGACTACGACCGATTACGCAAAAATCGCACCCCAAGAATAACAGGGGATGGGCCCCCAGACCTTTCCCTTTAAGGGAATAGGCGGGTGGGAAACCCAAAAAAAAAAGGGAAAGGGGCCAAAAAAGGGATAGGGGGGAGGAAGGGGAAAAGGGGGGAGGGGGGGGTGGGAGGGGGGGGTTGGGGGGAATTTTTGGTTGGATGGGGGGCCGGCAGGTCTTTCCTCAAACCGGCCTTTCCCACCGCCCCCCTTTTGGGGATCTTTACCGTGGTTGCGTGGTTTCGAATTGGCCCGATTTTGTTTGCAGATTCAATGGGTTAAACCCCCCCCGGGGGGTAATGGGGAAAGGGGATTATGCAGTTTCTAAAAAATAAAGCCACAAAGAATGTGTATCCCGTATAAAGAAATTAGATCGAATAGAAATGACCCAAAATGGATGAGCAATAGGCTCAAATATCTTTTAGGGCAAAAGAAAGGAATTTATAGGCGCATCAAGAGAGGTGAGGGTCATCTTATGAATCAATATAATGACATTAAGAGGGACGTTAAAAAGGGAATAAGAAAAGCTAAACGGGACTACGAAATTAAAGTTGCTAGGGATTCGAAAACCCAAAAAGTTTTTCCAGGTGTATAGAACAAAAGTTAGAGATAAGATAGGTCCCCTTAAAAATAACTATGGTCATCTTACTGACAAAGAGAATGAAATGTGCTCAGTTTTAAATCATTATTTTCTCTCGTTTTTTACACAGGAAGACACTAACAATATGTCAGTAATTAATTTTTATAGTGGGCTTGAAGAAGATTAATTATGTAACATCACAGTCACTAGTGAAATGGTTATGAAACAAATAGACCGACTGAAACAAAATAAATCGCCTGGTCCTGATGATCTTTTGTCAAGGGTTCTTAACCCTTTCAGGGTTAACAGGCCCTCTCCCAGACTTGTTCTCAGGGTCGCCAAATTTTCAAAAAAAAAAAAAAAAAAAAAATTCTTATGAAAAGATAGAGAATCTTTTCCCGAATCATAATGACACCAAAAGTATGAAATTTGATGGAAAACTTACAGAATTATGCTCTCGCAAAGTTAGCAGTCTCGATGTTTACGCATCGGCGATTTTGCCCACTTTGAGCCCTATTTTCGGCTAATTCCAGTGTACTAGCCAACAAATATATTAACTATTTCGCTAGAAGTCCATTTTTTCTATCGAATGAGTACAAGAAACCACCCATTTACCGATTTCAACTCTCCAATAAAGTGGTCAGAATTTAGCAATTTTGCCAATTTCACACAAATTTCAAAAGATGCCAATTTCCAAATAGGGTCCAGAATAAACAAGAAAGACATTCCTGGCACTAAAATAACATTTCCTCTGTTCATTAGTCATGTTCCCACACCTCTCTTACATTTCTTTTGCTTTCCACTTTGAATTTTTATTCTTAAAAAAAAAAATAATAGAAGATTTACTGTTATGCAGACTACTGTATTAGTGTAGAAATGATATAAATAATATCAGCGAACTTGTGAAAGACTATTAGACTCACCAGTTGATGTGTATTGGACGCGTGACATGATTTGTTTACTTTTGAACTTTGGCAAAAATCAAACATTTCTGCTAATTTGAGCTCAATTTCAAGGTACTTTTCATTATGAAACCAATCAAAATCGTCTCAATTTCTGTAATATGTCTTCCATTCTATAAAATAAGACCAGGAAAACTAGAATACAACCATAAATACCATGGGAAAATACAGTGCAAAGTTGCTATTTTAAACCAAAAACACGGTCAAAGTATTTTTTTCTCATTGCGCACTGTGTGCTGCAGGATTTTTATACTGCGCACACTTACTACATAGACCCATTCTTTCATACATAGGCATACCAGCTTTCTCTTGCTAGAATTGAGGGCGCTAGAATTTATGCATACTAGTAAGTCAAAAACCCTGGCGCATAAGCCGTACTAGTACGTCGGAAACCCTGAAAGGGTTAAGGAATGCAAAATGGAATTATGTGAACCATTAACTAATATTTTTAATTTAACTCTTCAAACAGGTGTAGTGTCTGATATGTGGAAGATGGCTAATGTGGTTCCTATTTTTAACCCGTTCAGGGTCCAGAGGTCAAATTTCAGTGTGTACCAGGGTCCAAGAATTTTCAAAAAAAAAAAAAAAAAAAAAAAAATGGTAGAGAATATTTTTCTAAAGGTAATAAAACAAAAAAGTAAGAAATTTGATGGAAAATTGACAAAATTATGCTCTCGCGAATTTAAATGTGTCAGCGACATTTATGCATTGGCAATTTTGCCAACTTTGACTCCCATTTTAGGCCAATTACATTATTCCAGTCGATCTGTGGAGAAATTTTCTCCAGGAAGGGGGTATTAGCCCCCTTCAGCCCCTTTCCGCCCTGAGGGGCCCAGCCCTCTCAGAAGGGGCAAGCATCTTGTTTACTGCTACAGCAAGTAATTGATCCCAGATGCAGTACAAGTATGTGACGTGGTCAAGCAACTGCCACTCCTTGCAAGAGTCCAGTGTTGCAAAGTGTAGTTTAATAAGAGACAGTCCATCTCTTACCTTAGCAGGACAATTAAGGAAAATCCTGCTCCCACTTTATTACCATGGTAAAGATAGTGTACATTGTTGTCTATGCTTAAGACAGCAAGAATCAAGCATTCTGCTTTGCTTCATGGAGGAAGTTTGGCAAAGAAGCAGAAAGTACTAGGTCAGTTTTTCCTTTATGTTCTAGGGGCATTGCAGCGGCATAGGACGCTGTGAGGTCAGATTACTTTTCACCCTACTGGGAGTCACATTGACGCCAGGATAGCCAACAAAGAACACTGATCCATGCGTTAGTGTGAACAGTCTCTCTCAAAACACGATAAACACTTACAGAGAAGTATGATCAGCTTCTTTAGTGATAAGATTGTGAACAATAAAGGCAAACCTTGTGGAACATAGTGTACCAGTGTGCACATTCCTAGACTATGAAAGACGTGGACATCCAAGGGCACTTCAGCTTTTATCAAGTCACCGATACCTGTCGAGGGTGTTAAGAACACCATAGCTCACGCTATAAGAGCAAGGTGGGTTACAGATTTCTTGTAGAACGGGGGACTGCGCAGTTCTTGTGTCGCAAGGAGTTTGTAATCAACCTATAGTCAGCAGTGAGGTGCGGACTTTTGAGTCCACACAAGTAAGTTCGTCAGCAATCAGTGAATGAAATATGCTGACATAACACCCCCTAGGGGTAAATTATTATTAATATAATATACTCTATTACAGCCCATTGTGAAGTGGATAAGACAGCTTCTCAAGACCTCACCTGCAGGGGCGGCTGTGTGGGCGATAGCTGTCTTATCAGCTAAGTACCCCCTATATTTAATCTTTAACCTTAGCTGGTAAACCATTCTAATATGATCAAATTCTTAGCTATTTCACTAGTATTACTTTTATTCTACTGATTGAGCACAAGAAATCACCAAGTCAACTGTTTCAACTGCAAAATAAAGTGATCGGAAATTGCTAATTTGGCCAATTTAACACAAAGTTCAAAATATTCCGATTTCAAAATAAGGTCCAGAATAAACAATGCAGGCATTCCTGGCACTAAACTAACATTTCCTCTGTTCATTAGTTATGTTTTCAGGCTTTACAAATGAATTCCATTATGATTTTTTATTCACATAATGAATTTTTATTCAAACCAAATGATAGAAGATTTACTGTTATGCAATATTGTAATAACTGTATAAATAATATCACCACATTTGTGAACATATATTAGACCCCCCAGCTGGTGTGTTTAGTGTGTGAGGTCAATTTTT
>NC_069466.1:1529162-1545914 GCF_026875155.1 Cherax quadricarinatus | reverse complement strand
TTTTAGGGCAAAAGAAAGGAATTTATAGGAGCATCAAAAGAGGTGAGGGCCATCTTATGAATCAATATATTGACATTAAGAGGGACATTAAAAAGGAAATAAGAAAAGCTAAACGGGACTATGAAATTACAGTTGCTAGGGACTCGAAAACTAACCCAAAAGGTTTTTTCAGATTTATAGAACAAAAGTTAGAGATAAGATAGGTCCCCTTAAAAATAACTATGGGCACCTTACTGACAAGGAGAATGAAATGTGCTCAACTTTTAATAATTATTTTCTCTCGGTTTTCACACAGGAAGACTAACAATATCCCAGTAATTAATTTTTATAATGGGCCTGAAGAAGATAAATTATGTAACATCACAGTCACTAGTGAAATGGTTTGAAACAAATAGACCGACTGAAAAAAATAAATCGCCGGGTCCTGATGAGCTTTTTTCAAGGGTTCTTAAAGATTGCAAAATGGAACTCTGTGAAATATTAACTAATATTTTTAATTTATTTCTTCAAACAGGTGTAGTGTCTGATATGTGGAAGATGGCTAATGTAATTCCTATTTTTAAAGCATGGGACAAGTCGTTACCGTCAAATTACTGCCCGATAAGCCTGACCTCAATTGTAGGCAAATTATTAGAGTCATTTATAGCTGATAATATAAGAAGTCATCTCGATAAGCATAATTTGATTAATGATACTCAACATGGTTTCACCAGGGACCGTTCCTACCTAACTACTCTATTAACCTTCTTCAGTAAAGCTTTTGAGGCTGTTGATCATAATAAAGAATTCGATATTGTTTATTTAGATCTTAGTAAAGCTTTTCATAGAGTACTGCACCAAAGACTGTTAAAGAAAGTGGCAGCTCATGGCATTGGGGGAAAATTGCTCTCATGGATCGAATCATGGCTCACCAACATGAAGCAGAGAGTGTGCTTAAATGGAGTTAAATCCAAGTGGGGAGCTGTAACAAGTGGCGTTCCACAGAGATCAGTCATGGGCCCATTGTTGTTTATTATATATATCAATGACCTTGATGAGGGAATTACAAGTGATATCATCAAATTCGCCGATGACACAAAGATAGGTAGAATAATTCATTCAAACAAAGATGTCACAGAACTTCAGGAAGATTTAGACAAACTTAATTCGTGGCCAGAAAAGTGGCAGATGCAGTTCAATGTAGATAAATGCAAGGTTCTGAAGCTCCGGAGTGTCCACAACCCTAGTACTTATCAGTTAAATAACGTAGACCTTAGCCATACAGATTGCGAAAAGGATTTGGGGGTTATGGTGAGCAGCAATCTTAAACCAAGACGGCAGTGCCTAAGCATACGTAATAAGGCAAACAGATTACTGGAATTTATATCAAGAAGTGTAAGCAACAGAAGTCCAGTGGTTATTTTACAGTTTTATACATCATTAGTAAGGCCTCACCTAGATTATGCAGCTCAGTTCTGGTCACCATATTACAGAATGGATATAAATTTGTTAGAAAACTTCCAGTGTAGAATGACTAAATTAATGCATAGCTGGACAGCATGGAATGAAGCAGACGATCAAGAAGAGGAATGGAAAGTTAGAAACGATGAAGAAGAAAGAGACTGCTGTGGAAACTGTTGTGGAAACATCTAATGCATTCTCCGTGCTACCTGACGAATGTGAGTCCACTACTGGAAACGTCACGACGAACGACACCGAGGAAGGTAAAAATATTGTTGTTGTTGGGGATAGCCAGATTAGATACATGGATAGGGCCTTCTGCTTGAAGGACAGGAGTATCTGCCTCATTGCAGGAGGCAATGATGTATGCAAGAGTAGAAGTGAGGATTTAGTTAGAAGGTTAAGGACAGCAATAGACATACTTAGGAAGAAGGGGGGCACCCTGTTATATGTGGCATTTTGCCAAGAAGGGGTGATGGAAATGAATGGTTGTCCAGAGCAATTGGTATTAATTGTTGGCTGGAAAAACACTGTAAGGATAATGCAGCACCATTCATTGACAAGTGGGACAGCTTCTATGGCGGAAATGACATGTATGCCAGGGATGGGGTTCACTTATCCAGGGCAGGTGTGGGTTTTCTTGCTAACTCAGTTGAGGGGGTTGTTATGACTTTAAACAAGGATTAGTTAGAGGTATGGGTTTAGAAATGAAAAATAATGAGTATGGATATATTGACTTAGGCTTTGATATTATAAATCTTAATAATAACAGTCATAGGGTAACACTGGGTAATGATAATTTCAGAAATTGTGTAAAAGCAAAGGTGAATAGGAAAAATGTGCAGAAAAAAAACATATGATGGTATTTTATGCTAACAGTCGATGTGCAAGAAATAAGATTAAAGAACTATGTTTGGTAGCGTGTGCTGGGAACTTTGATGTTATTGCATTAACTGAAACGTGGTATGATTCAAAGAATTGGGATATGATTGCTGAGTGTAATATTAAAGGGTTTAAGTTGTTCCATGAGGATAGATGTAATGGGAAGGGGGGAGGAGTTGCATTATATGTTTGAGAAAATACTAATTGCTGCATAAAAACAGGTATGAAAATAGATGGAATAGTAAGAGAATCAGTTTGGGTAGAGTTTGTAGAAGGTCAAGAAAAGCTAATTATAGATGTAATATACCGACCTCCAGGTTTGGATCACGATAGAGGGAGACTTCTTTGGGACGAAATTGTTAGGGCTTCTAGACACAATAACGTATTGATAGTAGAGGATTTTAACTTTAGTCAAATTGACTGGACTTCTTTGACCGGTAATCTAGAGTCCAGTGACTTTATGGAAACAGTTCAGGAAAGTTTTGTGAAGCAGTGTGTAACAGAGCTTACCAGGGGTAATAATTTGCTTGACCTAGTATTGTCAAATAAGGAAACACTCGTAAATAATCTGGAGATCACTGAAGAGTTTGGCGCAAGTGATCACAAATCCATCACTGGGAATACAGGAATAATTATAATACGTAAAAATCCCTGATTTTCGTTCTGCTGATTATAGTGGACTTATGGAACACCTGTCTAATCTCGATTGGGGTTATCTAGCTAATGATTTTATTGATTTTTGATTATTTATGATTACGGAGGAATCTGCGTTTATGATTTTATTTTCTTAATAATGTACACCGTGCTCAGAGTATATACATTCCCCAGAGAGAAATTAGGTCTAATAATAACGATCCCATATGGGTTAACAGGAGGCTAAAGTATCTATTACGGGAGAAAAGAGGAATTTATAGGCGCATCAAAAGAAGAGAGGTTAATCTTACTGACCAATATGTTCAGCTTAAATGAGAAGTAAAAAAGGGGATTAGAAAGGCTAAATGTGACTATGAAATTAGAGATGCTAATGAATCAAAGACCCATCCAAAGGGGTTCTTTCAATTATAGGACAAAGGTGAGGGAAAAAGTGGTACCTCTGAATGGGAATAGACAGCTGACGGATAACAAACTGGAAATGTGTTCCTTATTTAATGACTATTTTTTGTCAATTTTTACACATTAAGACATAAATGAGATTCCAGAAATTAACAATTATTCAGTTTCTGATGAATTCAGATTAACTAATATTACTGTCACGACGGACATGGTTATCAAACAGATAGACAAACTGAAGTCCGTTCCTTCAAATTACCGTCCAATAAGCCTGACATCTATAGTGGGCAAGTTATTAGAATCATTTATAGCTGACATTATTAGAAGTCGCCTTGAAGAGCATAATTTGATTGTTAGGTAAGACGCATATGCAACAGTTAGGTATCTTTATTTCGAAACGTTTCGCCTACACAGTAGGCTTCTTCAGTCGAGTACAGAAAAGTTGATAGAAGCAGAAAATACTTGAAGACGATGTAATCAGTCCATCACCCTTAAAGTTTTGAGGTGGTCAGTCCCTCAGTCTGGAGAAGAGCAATGTTCCATAGTATGAAACAATATGGAGATGAAGTGACAGGATGGAGCCTTATATACCGCCAGGAGGTGAGATGTAGGTCACTAGTCACTTCAACTCCATATTGTTTCAGACTATGGAACAATGCTCTTCTCCAGACTGAGGGACTGACCACCTCAAAACTTCAAGGGTGATGGACTGATTACATCGTCTTCAAGTATCTTCTGCTTCTATCAACTTTTCTGTACTCGACTGAAGAAGCCTACTGTGTAGGCGAAACGTTTCGAAATAAAGATACCTAACTGTTGCATATGTGCCTTACCTAACAACCTGTCGGTATTTTATACCATTTTAAAGTTCACATAATTTGATTAATGAATCTCAGCATGGGTTCACGAGAGGTCGTTCCTGCCTGGCAAACTTACTGACGTTCTTCAATAGAACATTTGAGGCAGTTGACAGTGATAAGAAATATGATATTGTTTATTTGGATTTTAGTAAAGCCTTCGATAGAGTACCTCACAAGAGACTCTTAAGAAAAGTGGCAGCTCATGGTATAGGAGGTAAAGTTCTAGCATGGATAGAGGCATGGCTTACCAATAGAAAGCAGTTTCCGTTAATGGGGTAAAATCTGAATGGGGATTAGTCAATAGTGGCGTTCCACAAAAGGGAAAAGTTTAGGGCCCCCTCTTGTTCAAAATTTACATTAATGACCTTGAATGAAGGGATTAATGAAATGACATGGCCCAAAATTTGCTGATGATACAAAGATAGACCGTATGATACATTCTGAGGAGGATAGCAATGAACTCCAGGAGGATTTGGACAAATTAAAAGTCTTGGCTGAAAAAAAGGCAGATGAAGTTCAATGTGGATAATGAAAATAACCCTCGAAGCTATAATCTAAAGGGGAAGTAGGCTTGGTCATACAAATGTGAAAAAGACTTGGGAGTCTTTGTAAACAGAAATTTAAAGCCAAGACAGCAGTGCCTAAGTGTGCGCAACAAGGCTAACAAATTACTTGGATTTATCTCAAGAAGTATAAGTTTTTCTTTTTTATTTTATTTAAAAACTTAATGTACAATAGAACAGGTACAGAAAATTATAATTACTCCACAAGTAATACAAAAGTTTTCAGTATGCAATCCATATACAATCATTATTAACCCATATGTGTATGGTCCATAAGGTTGAAAGTGGGATTACTTCGACTTAACCTCCCCCCCTGTCGAGAAACTGTTCCCCTTCACACCATACACATGTTACCATATCATATCCATTGAAAATTCTAATTAAGAGTACAATAACACCTTTTGAACTCAGTCTATATATTGCAGTATGCAAACCTTACTTGTATAGAACCCATGTGTCAGTGTTACAATGTATGTATAAAATTTACATCAATCAAAAACACCATCTATCTAATTTTAAATGGTCATAGCCTTTTTTTTTTTTGTATTAATTGTAGTCAAAATGCAAAAAAAGGCAGTACTAAACAAAACAGTACATACAAGATAAAAAACCCGGTACCCATAACCAACTCGCAAATTAATTATGAACCCACATATTCATATGATAAAATAACTGTAAATTAGAAGACCTTGGCGTCCACCTACTCCAGTTGTATAACCTTGCCAGGTGGTCCAACCCGAAAGGTGTAAGCATGAGTAAAAAAAAAAACTCATTTGACCAGCATAGCCTATATACATTCAAAAGCGATACAATTATATGTAATAAACCCCTGGGGAAGAGCTACATATTACTCAGCAAAAGCGTGAGGGACGATGGACCTGATAAAGGTTCAAAGATGACAAAAAAGGACACACTTCTACGTTCCCAGAACAATAAGGTTTGTTCTTTCATGTAGTGACATGATAGTAGAAACCCCTAGAGATAACTACTTAACATGATAGAATCTTAGGAAGCTGAAATATTGTGCCCTTCGTCAGAAAAATTAACGACAAACCTCATGGGTTGGTCGTTTCACAAAAGGATAAACATAAGACAATAATTCTCTTATACACCAAATTAGAATCTAAAAAATAAACCCCTAAAAAGACAAATAAGTCACTGTACGATTGGTGCTGACATCAGCATGACGTCTGTGTGCTACATGTCAGAACAATACCTACGAGGACACTGGGAAAGACCCAACAGACTTCACTACGTCACCAAAAAAACATCATCCAAAAAAAAAAATTACAAACTCGGCCATGGTCGGGAACTGGTCCAGTTTCACAAATGGAAAAGCATTTACCAAACAAAAAAGTTTTGTCCATCTTGCTAGATAGATGGTGCATGGATGTGATACACAACGCATCACATCACTTTAAGACTCCTATAGCTTGCAGGGAAGATGGTACCCCACCTCCCACCGTAAAGGAGTCTATTCCTGCAAGACGTTTTATAAATACCCACTACAATCGCCTTAACCCTAACTGCTCCCTCGGTTTCCCTCATACCCCATGAGATATATAGGAAATCAGCCACTACGTACAGTGTTGCTCTTCTTACCTCCCTTGACACTCTGCAAATTTCCCAATTTAAAGGCCCATAGAGTTGAGATATTTCCCCCCACTAAAAAAACCCAAAAAACCCTCCCCAACCCACGTACAAACTTTTTCCCAATTTTTTCCCAAAAAAAATAAACCCCCTGAAACGCAGTTTCTTCCAGACTGCAACTTAAACAATTCGCCTCCCTTACCAAACCCACCCTGTTTAAAAACCCTGATTTCGATGCAAAAAACCCCTGATGAATCTTTTAACTAATTCTTTGGCCCCTTGGGCCCAATTTAAGCTTAAAAAAAAACCCTTTCCATATTACCCTCCAATTATACAGCGGAAAATTAACCCCCCCCTGCAAAATTTCCCTTTGGCAACATCTCTGCACCATCTCCCCCACCCTAATCCTTTGAACATTTTTAAAACTTCAAAAACAAACGCAACATATCCTCACACTTTTTTTAAATCCTCTCCCCCACCCCAAACCATTTCTTATATCTCCCCAATTTCCCGGCCCCCGGACACCCCCTCCCCGCCCCCCTAAGGAACGGGTTGGCTCTACTATAGGGGCCTTTTTCCTGGGGCCGGGGCCGGTTTAAAAAGCTGGGGGCCCCTAGGTATTAAAGTTTGGGGGGGCCCCTTTGAATTTGGGGGGTTAAGCGAAGCGCCCCCTTTCCAGCTTGGGGGTGGGGGGGGGGTCGGTGTGGCCTTTTTAAAGGGTCAAAATAAAACTTCTGGCTATTTAGTTTAAAAATTTTAATAGGGAAAGTACATCAAGACAAAAAAAAACCTTTTTTCCCCAACACCCCTTTTTTAAAAAACATCTTGTTAAATCTTTAAATTTTAAAAGAAAAAAACCAACACAGAAAGAATTATTAGATTAGGCTTTTTAAAGTTTGACATAAAGTACCAATTATATTCAGCCAAAACCCAAATACAGACAAATTATTCCCTTTATAAATCACTGCCATTTTTTGTTATCATTGCATCATGAAAATAAGACTGTCAAATAATTAAAAAAAGAAAGAAAAGAATTGAAAAATATTAAGGCACTTCTTAAATAAATTTTTTCCGGGTTTTTAAATTGGAAAAATTTAATAAATTTAAATTCTAAAAATTCAATTTTTTCTTTTTAAATTCAACTAAAAGGTAAACAAGGCTATTTTTACAAATTTTTTCTTGTCTCATTTTTTAAAGGGGGAGCTGGTTTTTCCCCCTTTTTCAAAAAAAAGGGAACGTTCCCTTCCCCAGTTAGTAGCGGGAAGTGTTGGGTTTAAAGGCGATCCACTAGTCAACATTAGGGGGGTTTCGGGAGATCCCTTGCATTTTTAAATTTTTAAAAAACAGCTGGGGGTGCACATTTTTCGGGTGGAGTTTTTAATTGATTCAAATACCCAAAAAAAATGAACTATTTCTTCAACAAATGTTCCGAACATCCCCTAAAAGGGGTTTTGCAATTTAATGCAGCTTCTTCAATTTGCATCTGGCAGTAAAAATTTTTGAACAAAAAACCAAACTTTTTTTTTAAAATTCGGTAGTTTTTTCTTTTTTTTTTTCACCATTTCTGTAATCGGGTAAAACCCAGAATGACAAAGTATTAGCGTTTTTTAACATTTCCCCTTGAAAGAAAACCAATTTAAATTTTTGGGGCTCTTAAAATTGCTTTTCCCCCTTTCCTTGACCGCTGATGATCAGCCCGGTAACTTTTAGTCTTTAAACCGGGCAGTTTGCTTTCTTTTCAAAATTTTCAAAAGTTTCATCATTGCGAAGTGAGCTTCCCAAAACCACTAAGCCTGCATAAGGTTAGCAAAAATTAAGCCATTTCAATTTTAAATTTTTCCCAAAAGTGTCTTTTTTTCGGGGCTTTTAACCTTTCCCAAAGTATACGTCCCAAAGACACAAAAAAAAGGGGAAATTTCAAAATTTCCCAAATTTTTGGGTGCAAAGCGGGGTTTCTTCATTCTAGTAGTTTGTCTGGTCTTCATCCTTTTGCTATTTGGTTTCAAAGCAGAACGAAAATTTCAGCAAAGCTGTCTTTCAAAGAAAGTGTTGCATAAAGCGGGCGCAAAACCACCTTGTTGTTGATAAGGGATTTGGACATTCCCATAAATTTGGTTGATTGAGTATACCCCCACCGTTTGCGTTGAAGCGGGAAAAAAATTTTTAAAAGATTGTTTGTAAAACCCCCAAAAATGAAACTGCAGCGACAAAAACATCCGCAGCACATGCCCCAAAACAAGATTAAGAGAATGGGGCGTAAAAGGGCCCCTTTCGAAAGGGGTTTTAAAATTTGCTTGATAGGGGTTTTGCAACCCAAATTTATATTTCCCGGAAAATTTTACTTGCATTGTCGTAGCTCGGGGGCCAAAAGGGGGGGGAAAAAAATCCAAAATAGAGGACCCGTTCAAGCAAGTTTTTCGGTACAAACTTTCATCTTTGTTTCCCCAAATCATTCCCCTAAAAAGAGGAAAAAATTTTCAAAAGCGCTTTAAAACTTTACCACTGAGCCGACAAAGCGAAAATGAAGGGGGGGTAAATTTAAAACTGTATTTTGAAAATCTGGTTTTGAATCTACAAAATTCCCAAAGAAAATTTTGCAGTTTTCACAGCGGGCTATGATTTTAATTGGGGCCCCTTTTTATTCATCAGTTCAAAAAAATTCTTTGCATATAGTAATGACATGTAAGATACAGTGCCCTTCCTGAAACCCCAAAGGGTTTTTGGACAATTTTTGCAAAAAAAGGATCGAATTGTCCCAACATTTAAATGATCCCTGGGGAAATTGCCATTTTTCCCCCCCCCCCCCCCCCAAAACCCCAATTTCCCTCCAGGGGGAAAGCAAGCCCCTCTTAGAGCAAAAAAATTTTACAACGCAACAACTCTTTCTAAAACTTTTCCCCAATAAGTGCGCTCTTTTTCAGTTTGTTTTTCCCCAAATGAGAATCCAAAAAGCCTTTTTTCTGTGCGCAAAAATACACTGGCTAAAATGCAGCCCTGGGGGATGGGCTGTTTTTTATGTTCCTTGGGAAAAGCTTGGAATTTTTCCAGTATTGAACCCCATGTGGGAAAAATTTTTTTTTTGGTAGAAAAAAACTTGCATGCTGAAAAGTACACTTTTCCCGAGGGTTTTAGGGGTTACCCACCAAAGATCTTTTTTCACAGTTCCCGAATTTGCAAGCTTCCTATAAAACATAGAAGACTTTAAAAAAACGACGACTTTTCCCTCTCATAAATCCTTCTGGGTTTCCTAAAGGCAATGTTTAGAGTTGCCGAAGTTTTTTGCAATTAAAACATTACGAAAAATCTGGGATTACATTTTGGCCCTGAGGGAGGATTTTTTAAGACAAATCCTGGGGGATGAAAAGTCCCTTGAGCATTGAGAGGAGGGCAAAAAAGAAGTAGTGCTGGCTGAAAAATAATGGAGGGAGGGCCTTTTCCCGTTGAACGAGTATCTGCAGATTCAATGGTTAATCAAAAAACGTTTTTGTAGCCCGTCCCGTGATCTTTCTGCAGCTTTCCAAAATTTTCTTTTTTTGTTCTTCTTCTTGAATTTTCTTCTTTCTTTTCTGTGACCCACTCGCATAAGAACGTCCCGCATCACGTTTACGAGATGCCCTAATGGGAAGTATCACTGTCTGGGAAAAATGGGAAAAAAAATTTTTCATTTTCAATTATTATTAAAATTTTTTTAAAAATTAAAATTTTTTTTTTTTGTCAATTGGGGGGGTTTGGCCCTTGTAGCCCCCTTTCCTCTGGTGGGGCATCTAAAAAATTCAAAAAAGAAACCCGAAAAGGGGTCATATACAGAACTTTTATCCCTAAGGGTTAGGTTGGTGATTTGGGCTAACCAATATTTTACTAATTAACCTCCTTATCCCCAATTTACTTTAAAAAGAAATCATACCGATCCAAAACAATGCACAATGGTAAATTTTTAACCATTTCATAAATAAACTTTTCAAATTAAAGGTTTTTCATTATAAAAAGGCCTACCCCATAGATAAGGACATGAGAATTAAAAAAATGCAGGGACAAATTTTTGTTTTACCCAACCAAAATTTTCTGAAAGGGCTTATGTTTTTTTCTGGGGGAAATATGTAGAAAAATTTAAAATTTATGTTTCCCCCATCACCCGTCGAAAATTGAAAACTAAGAAATTTTCGATGGAAGTGTGTAGAAACATCAAACAAATTTTAGATCTGTTATTGAAAAGAAAAAGACTTAAAGACAGGCAAAGTGCTTTTTAAAAACCCACAAACGGAAATCAATTTGCGTTTTTTGGTTTTTCCTTTATAGAAAATTTTTTCCAAAATGCGTTTTTTAACCCGGTCCCTGCATCTTTACTGGTCAAAATAACACATCAGGTACCTCCCAAAAAATTTAAAAGGCGAAAAAAAACATTTATTAAAAAACCCACAAAAGTCTTTCAACAAAAAACTTCAGTTAATTTGTCCAGGACAAGTTAATAACGGGTAAATTTCTAAAAAAAAAAGGAGGGGGAATCTCCCTACTCACCCCCAAAAGGGGGAAAAAACAGCTGTTCTGATGTAAACAAAGGCGTGTTTTAGTTTGGGAAACTTGGTTAGGGTTTTTTTATATTTATTTTTTTTTATTTCAAATTTTTTTTTTTTTGGGTTTTTTTTAAAAATCATTTTAAATCCCAAAAACTTAACTTTTTAGGTAGGGACCCCCCTTTTCACTTTCACCCTGGCAAAAGTCTTGGATGAGCCCCTTAACCCCTTGGAAAACCCCGGGGCCCCCAAATGCCTCGGGGCCCAAAGGGAAATGCCTGTTTGCCTATAGGTAAATTTCCCGGGCCCCGCCTGTTTGGGCCCCCAAGCCCCAAAGACCTTAAAAAACCCCCCAAAACGTACGGTGTCCCTGGACAAAAACCCCCCTACCTAAACCAAAATCTCGTAACCCCAAAAAATAAAGTAAGACCCCTTCTCGCAGGGTCCTAATATCCATGTCCCGTAATGGGTTTTAAACCCCAGCCCTCCCCCCCTTCCTTCGAAAAAAAAGAGTTTTTAAAAAAACCCCTGCCCTCTTTTTGCAAGGAGACATCCCCCCGCTCTTTTAAACCCCTAAAGGGTTTTTAAAGCCTTTTTTTTACCACCAAAAATTTAGAAATTTTTCCCCCGCCCTCCATCTCTTCCGCCTTTTACCATATTTTAAGGGGGATCCATGACTGACCACCCATTTCCTTTTTCCCAAACCCCCCCCCCATGTACCCACCTCCCCAAAAATTTTGAAATTTTACTCTGTTGAGCACAAACCCGTTTCGCCCCAAAAAAATCAACAAAACCCCCCCCCACGACTGCAAGTCCTCCAAACCCTTTTTTAAAAAAATCGTGGTAATTTTCCACTTTAAAGCTACACTGCTTTCAAAGGTTTTTTACCCAGTACCCCACACCCCCAAACTTTCCATCCACCCCGGGTTTATAAAAAAGGATTTTGCACACAGGCAAAAAGCCCTTGAGAAAGGGGGGACACTTGCCTCAAACCCCATTCCATACATACAGGCTGCCCTAACTTACCGTTCACCTGTACTCTTACCATTGCCGAGGCATACAAAGTGTAGACCCATCGTACTATCCCCTCCCCAAAACCCTGCTTCAATAAAATAAGGCTTAATAAATCTCTGCTAACACAGTCATAAGCATTTTGCCAGTCAAGCCCGAGGACACCCCCCCCCCTTGACATTTCCCCAAAAACTCCCTAATACATCCGTGTCCTTCCCTCATGCTCCTGCCTGGTATGCCTAGCTGTCCCCTATGAATAACCGATTCCATGAATTTTCTCATCCTGTTACCTAGGACCTTTGCAAATATTTTATAGTCTGAACACATAAGAGAGATGGCCCAATATGCGCTCAGGCCCCTCCCCCCTCCCTTTTTGGGCAACAACACCACTACCCGTGTACTCTGTGATGTACCCAACCTCCCCTCTTCGAGCATGCAATTCAATACCTCAACCAAGCATTGTTTAATGCTTCCCCAATGCTTCCTATAAAATTCATTCGATATGCCATCTATACCTGGTGCTTTCCCTTTACTCATCCTAGAAATCGCCTCCTCGACCTCCTCCACATGAATCCTACCTTCTAGTATCCTCCGATCCCTTTCACTCATGACCTTTCTAAATACCCCCCATCAGATCACCCTCATGAACCCCCCCTGCTCTCTGCCGGAGCTTTTCCTCAAGCCAAAGATCAGTATAAAAACTTATACTGTCTGTTAGACAGCAACTGACCAGGCAGGTATCCACCCAAACTGGCGCATACTTCCAAACGCAGGAGGGATGTTGCCTGTTGTCTAACCCTAAATTTCCGCAGGACACAACCCGAAGGTTTGTCACCCCATAGTACCTCTTCCATGCCCGCCCTGATTCTAACTGCATTGAAATGCTCATTGTGAATTTTGGCAAATTGATTTTGGAGATGTTCAATGTCTTCATACCTACTACTTCCGCCCCAACATAATAATAGTGCAGTTGCCCCTCCAGGTAATTTTGTAGCCCATACCTCCACCTCGCCTCCTCCTTACCCAGATTCCTATAATAACTCGCTATCCCAGGTTTGGCACACATTTCCCACCATTCCAACATTCACCTTCCCTCCTCATTTCCCAGAGATTCTTCCACCAAACCTGAAAAGTAGACCCATCCCCCTCCCCCTCCAAAAGCCGCATGTTCAGTTTCCAATAACCTGGATAAATCTGTATCATTCCATCCTAGTCCAAATCTGCTAGCACTGCATGGTCTGAAAACCCCACATCAAAGGTCTGTACACACCCAACTCGAATTCCTTGTATTACATAAAGTCTATCCAGACAAGCCACATAGCCTCTGCAGACAAACGTGTGCTCCACCCCCACCCCCCCCAAACCCCAACCACATCCTTAAACCCCTGCATCCCCCAGCAAATTTCTCAGGACAGGTAACATGCACCCCGTCCCCATTGGCTCAACATCATCATGGTGGGTAACACAATTCCAATCCCCACCCAAGACCGAAATTAAAGGCAAACCTCGAGTGTGAAACGTTAAATCCTCCCTCACGAAATATATTTTAACTTTAGAGTTGCTTTCCGCAGGCATATAAACTCCAATAAAACAAACTCTAACCCCACCCCAATACCCATCCACCCTTACCACCCTTCCACCTCCCCCCTCCTCCCATCCCAAGACACCCCAAGGGCTGGACTCCTTCACCGCTATAGTCACCCCACCCTTCAGTTTTAAAGAATTACACACTATTGCGACTCCTGAATGGGTCACAATGTATATAATGTATATTACCTGTTCATATAATTTTATATTGCTTATATTTGCGATAATAGCTAAATCGTAAATATGTTGCTTTATATTATTATTTGACTTAGTTATATTATTAGGTAGGATATAACATATATTTATATTATTCAGTGCTCATAGTTCAAGTCAGCATTGTCTAACTACCAGTTCCACTTGTTTCCCTGCCAGCTTCTCAGTGTTGCTGGGCACAGATCATGGATATCACATGATCGGGGGGTTTGTTCACACCTGCTGGAGTAGTTAGTGGGCTGCACTCTCTTGTCTTTTGGGATTCTTCGACAGACTGCCAGCCTCCCTTGCTGGCCCTTGGGGAAGATTGTCTCTGTCCTTTCTTGTTTTTGGTTTCGCGTAACTTGTTCCCCAGGACATAGCCTAGACCTGTGATTTTCGATGTTGTACTGGGTTTGTGTATTTATAGCCTCTGAGAAACCCCAGGTCTGAGTGTAGCTTCTGCCCTTTTTTGTAGGTATCTGTGTACGTCACAGTCGGGGATTTTTTTTAGCTAAACTTAGATTCAGTAGATGGGAGTTTTTGACTTTTGTGGAGGATTGCAGAGGCCCCTACTTAGGTGTTATATTATCTCCTTGTTCCTATTCTGTGTCGCTGTTGCTTGTTATATTCTGTCCGGCTTAACGTCGCTTTATTGTTCAACAGGTTCTGTTTCCCAGGTTGGTCAAGAATTAGTTTATGTGAGGAATTTATCAGTCAGGGTTAAAGTCTTCGTTCTTGAACTAGCAAACTATTTTGAGCACTTGCAAAACTACACACAAACTTATTTTGTATATATTTTTTATTTTTATTTTATTTGCAAACAAGTCCCCAGACGGTATTATAGCTAAAAAAGACGTGATAGTCCCTTTCGCAAAATTCTACTGTACAAGAGAAGTGTGATTATTATTTTTTTTATATTTATAAATTTTTAATTTAAATTTTATAATATAGCCTAGACAATTTATTATTAATTTAAAATTTTTAAAATTTTAATTTCTTTTTAGTAAGCCTACCATTGTAATCCTAAGCACTATTGAAACTTTGTTTAATGGAAATTGGACCAGGATACTGACTACTTGTTACAAAAACCCAGTAAGAGGCTGGATGCTAGAAGGGCAGTCCTTTCTAGTATTCACTGGAGATCTCTATGCACCATAGAAATTGCTTTTTTTGTAACACACGCATACATTCGGTAGCCTTTCAACCATAACTCTCTACCTAACCTGTAATTGTGTTCTTGTATAAAATATGTATCCACAGCATAATGTCACAAAAACCACTCCATCCATACTTGTTTAACTTCCACCCTCAGGTCATTGGCATTGATGGTGACACACTTGAATTTACAGAAAAGGTGGTTTTTCCTCTATGTTTGTGGGTCTTTCCCATTCCCACACTTACATTAGACTGTCCTTCTTTGGCATTCGGCTTCTCGAGACCTCCCATCCCCCCGTGCTCTACCCGTATGCTGGGACCTTGCAACTACCCCTTCTGCAAGAGGCACCTCAGCCACTTTCGCCCATGATTTCTTCCCCGGACACTGTCCTGGTATCAAGACTTCGTCCATGTCCGACGCCCCCACCGATCGTTTGTGGGAGCTGCCATCCACATACATCTCCTCGCCAGATGAAGCCTCCTGGTGGACCTCCACCACCACTCCATGTATCCATGCCAACGTGGTTTTGTCATGCACCTCCACGTTCGGTGATTCCTCCATCGGTAACTCACGACACACTGGTGAAACAACAGGACCATGCTCTGTCCCATCCAGGAGGTCATGCAGCACATCCTCCATCAACCTATCCTGTATCAAATCCACAGGCCTTACAGGCTCCACAGAAAGCATGGGCACGGTCGTGGCATCCACCGACAGAGTGGCACACATCATAGACTGCATGTCCTCTTGTTGCATCTCTTCACTCCAAAGCTTGGAACCTTGCCCAGCTGAGGGACCAGACTCAGGCTTGAAAGCCTCAGCTTGTAGGCCCACAGGTGAAGGGTCCTGGGAGCGGACAACCAGACAACAGGAGCACTGGGCAGCCATATGATCATACGAGTTGCATAATCTGCATGTCTTCTGTTGGCTTGCATAATGAACAAACACCTGGGTTCTATATGTCTCCAGACGTACGTAAGAGGGAATTGGCTGGCATAGCGTCATCTTGATGGTAAAGGAGCCCTCCGGGAGCCCTCTGGGAGCCCCTCGTATGGACCTTCTTTCCACACACCCTTGGTTGCTGCATGCACTGTTCCGTATCTGCTAAAAACTTTCCACAGATCGTACTCCTCAGCCTCGAAAGGCATGTTCCTTTCCCTGACCCAGGTGATATATATGGACTCGTCATGTAGGCAAACCTCTACAGCAGAATTTACCACCATTCTCCTTTCTTGAAAAGTTTGCACAGTCTTGGTGTAAAAGCCGGCATTCACGAATTTCACAAATATCCTCGACATCCCATTTAAAGCTATGCCATATAACTCCTCATTGCGGATGCCGTAGATGTCGCAAATAATGCACGGCATTAATGCATGCATTGTAGAACCACTGAGGGAGCCTCGGGTGAACTCAACACAGACCGTGTTTACTCTTCGACCTTGACGGTTTGCCATTTTGTGGATTGTAGTACACGGGCCACGACCAAGTGTATGCTGGAGCAAGCTCAGAGTGCGTCCTTCCAGCCCGCAGGTTGAGAGATGAATGATGAAGTATAAGTAACAGAAGTCCGAAAGTTATTTTACAGCTCCACACATCACTAGCGAAGCCTCATTTAGAATATGCCGTTTAATTTTGGTCTCCTTACTACAGGATGGATATAGATTCATTGGAGAACATACAGAGAAGAATGACTAAAATGATTTACTGTGTAAGGAATTTTCCATATGAATATAGACTTAAAGCCTCAAATCTCCACTCTCTGGAGAGACGTAGAATGAGGGGAGATATCATTGAACTGTATAAGAGGATGACGGGGATAACAAAGGAGATATTAATAAAGTACTGAGGGGGTCAACAGGTGAAACCAAAAATGGTTTAAGTTAATAAATTTTTGATTTAAAAGGACA
>NC_069466.1:1472038-1528662 GCF_026875155.1 Cherax quadricarinatus | reverse complement strand
CCCAAATCTATGGCCATGCACCTAGTTAATAATTGAGTTTTTGGTTCTTCTCGGCAGGTAGTCTCATCGTGGTCTTACGGGTCCTCTGCCCCACCACAGCGTCGTTGGGGGGAAAGGGGTAATGATTCTTTCATTAGCAAATTGATAAACATGACTCCATTTCAAGACTGGCAACGAGAGATAAGCTAATGGACAAACGTCATTACTGGCTTTCAGCTGCGGGATCCACGAGGTAATAAAACCGGGGGATGGAACTGCTCTGTATTGGTGGTCAGGGATAAGGTTGGACGCAGTCCAGCGCCGCTACTATAATGCTGCGCTGCAGGTGGATATAAAAGTCCGCTATTACCTGCTCCTTTTAGTGATTTAGGTGAGCGTTAGAGTCACCTGCCACCTTCACCTGGTGGTGGGAAATCCAGTTAAAGGCGCACCGGGGCTAGTAAGTAGCGTGTGAGCTTCACCTGATGCTGTAAAGCCTGATCATACTTCATGATCTCAGGTCTCAAGTTCCACAAAACGTGAAGCATCGAATACAAACAGGAGGAGTAAGAGGCTGCTGACGGCTAGGAAAAAACGTTAAGTAATAACTGATGAAGAGTTTCAAATATAGGTTAAACTGCTGAGCCATACTGAAAGTTACAAGTAATTAGTGCAGTACGATTCGAGTTCAAATTAAGAATAAGTTAAAGTTATTCGCTGATTGGCTTCATAACTTCCACCAGACACGTTATTAAGAAAACGTTTAATAACGATAATTTGAACGTTATCAACTCACCATGACTTAAGTGAGATGTTAAGATCAGTCACCTACATCAATAGTTCTGTAGATGAATGGTTCAGAGAACCGACATGTTGATAAATTAGACACATGTGCAACTCTTGGGTATCTTTATTGAGGAAACGTTTCGCCACACAGTGGCTTCATCAGTCCATATAAAGGAGAATCTTGAAGAACAGGAGGAGAATGAGGTAATCAGTCCCTCAACCTTGAGTCGATGTGGTCAGTCCATCAATCTTGAATAGAATACGGCATACGTGCTGAGAAGGAGCTTATAAAACCGTTGGCAGGAAGGTGCAGCAGTAAATAGGTGGTGTCACATTTTTTTCAATTTTTGAAGTGGTCGTGCCCAAGAATTAGGCAAGCGAAGAATTCCCAAGTATTAAAGATCCCAAGAAGTTGCAGTGTCTGACAGGTTTGTAGAGAAGGGTTTTCAGAGAACCGCCCATGTTGATAAATTAGACACATGTGTTTACACGACCATACTGTTTTCACCCCTCCCCTGCCAAGGGTTTATAAGTCCTTCTCAGCACGTATGCCGTATTCTATTCAAGATTGATGGACTGACCACATCGACTCAAGGTTGAGGGACTGATTACCTCATTCTCCTCCTGTTCTTCAAGATTCTCCTTTGTATGGACTGATGAAGCCACTGTGTGGCGAAACGTTTCCTCAATAAAGATACCCAAGAGTTGCACATGTGTCTAATTTATCATCAATAGTTCTGTTGACATTAGTCTTGGCTGATTGTTTACTCTTTCTTCAGATCCATATTAACAATAATTTTCAAGAACAACTAGTTGAAGACCTTCGCTAATAGTCCTGCTCCTCTGAACAACTAGTTGAAGACCCTCACTAATAGTCCTGCTCCTCTGAACGACTAGTTGAAGACATTCGTTAATAGTCCTACTCCTCTGAACAACTAGTTGAAGACCTTCACTAATAGTCCTGCTCCTCTGAACAACCAGTTGAAGACCCTCACTAATAGTCCTGCTCCACTGAACAACTAGTTGAAGACATTCGTTAATAGTCCTACTCCTCTGAACAACTAGTTGAAAACCGTCGCTAATAGTCCTGCTACTCTAAACAGCTAGTTGAAGACTATCACTAATAAATCTGTTCCTCTGAACAACTAGTTGAAGACCTTCACTAATAGTCCTGCTCCTCGGTACAACCAGTTGAAAACCTTCACTAATAGTCCTGCTCCTCTGAACAACCAGTTGAAGAACTTCACTAATAGTCCTGCTCCTCTGAACAACCAGTTGAAGACCTTCACTAATAGTCCTGCTCCTCTGAACAACCAGTTGAAGACCTTCACTAATAGTCCTGCTCCTCTGTACAACCAGTTGAAGACCTTCACTAATAGTCCTGCTCCTCTGAACAACCAGTTGAAGACCTTCACTAATAGTCCTGCTCCTCTGAACAACCAGTTGAAGACCTTCACTAATAGTCCTGCTCCTCTGAACAACCAGTTGTAAGACCTTCACTAATAGTCCTGCTCCTCTGAACAACTAGTTGAAAACCTTCACTAATAGTCCTGCTCCTCTGAACAACCAGTTGAAGACCTTCACTAATAGTCCTGCTCCTCTGAACAACCAGTTGAAGACCTTCACTAATAGTCCTGCTCCTCTGTACAACCAGTTGAAAACCTTCACTAATAGTCCTGCTCCTCTGAACAACTAGTTGAAGACCTTCACTAATAGTCCTGCTCCTCTGAACAACCAGTTGAAGACCTTCACTAATAGTCCTGCTCCTCTGAACAACCAGTTGAAGACCTTCACTAATAGTCCTGCCCTCTGAACCAACCATTGAAGACCTCACTAATAGTCCTCTCCTCTGAACAACCTTGAAGACCTTCACTAATAGTCCTGCTCCTCTGAACAACCATTGAAGACCTTCATTAATAGTCCCCGCTCCTCTGAACAACCAGTTGAAGACCTTCACTAATAGTCCGCTCCTCTGAACAACCATTTGAAGACCTTCACTAATAGTCCTGCTCCCTTTAACAACCAGTTGAAGACCTTCACTAATAGTCCTGCTCCTCTGAACAACCAGTTGAAGACCTTCACTAATAGTCCTGCTCCTCTGAACAACCAGTTGAAGACCTTCACTAATAGTCCTGCTCCTCTTTACAACCAGTTTGAAGACCTTCACTAATATCCCTGCCCTCTGAACAACCAGTTGAAGAACTTCACTAATAGTCCTGCTCCTCTGAACAACCAGTTGAAGACCTTCACTAATAGTCCTGCTCCTCTGAACAACCAGTTGAAGACCTTCACTAATATCCCCGCTCCTCGAACAACCAGTTGAAGACATTCACTAAAGTCCGCTCCTCTGAAAAAACCAGTTGAAGACCTTCACTAATAGTCCTGCTCCTCTGAACAACCAGTTGAAGACCTTCACTAATAGTCCTGCTCCTCTGAACAACCAGTTGAAGACCTTCACTAATAGTCCTGCTCCTCTGAACAACCAGTTGAAGACCTTCACTAATAGTCCTGCTCCTCTGAACAACCAGTTGAAGACCTTCACTAATAGTCCTGCTCCTCTGAACAACCAGTTGAAGACCTTCACTAATAGTCCTGCTCCTCTGAACAACCAGTTGAAGAACTTCACTAATAAATCTGCTCCTCTCAGATCTGGAGGAGAAATGTTATCTGGTCCCAGTAACTCTGCTACTTCCAACTCTTTAAGTAGTTTTATCACTTCTTTTGATGCGTTAATGTTTTTGTTGCTCCTGTGGCCCTTTGTGATCAAACCCTTTCTCTCAGACAGCACCCACTTCCTTCTGTGACGACCTCTTTGAATCCTGAACCATAATCTATGGTTGTTTTTCAGCCATCTGCTATTAACACCCGTCTCTTTTTGTCAGCCTAATAAATTTCTCGTTTACAGCCAGTTTTTTTTTTTTTTGTATACGTCTGGGTGAGTACCTTCGCCCAGTCTTGGATTGTTATATTTTTCTTGAACTATATTTTAGCTCCTCATTTCATCCTTATGTATTTATTTTAATTTTTCTTGTTTTTGTGTCTGTTCTCTACATTTCTTTGAGCTCTGATTGTTTTTCCAGGCTCTGATTGTTTTTCCAGGCTCTGCTTGTTTTTCCAGGCTATGTTTTTTCAGGCTCTGATTGTTTTTCCAGGCTCTGAATGTTTTTCCAGGCTCTGATTGTTTTTCCAGGCTCTGATTGTTTTTCCAGGCTCTGATTGTTTTTCCAGGCTCTGCTTGTTTTTCCAGGCTCTGTTTTTTCAGGCTCTGATTGTTTTTCAGGCCCTGATTATTTTTTCGGGCTCTGATTGTTTTTCAGGGTCTGATTGTTTTTCCAGGCTCTGATTGTTTTTTCAGGCTCTGTTTTTTCAGGCTCTGATTGTTTTTCAGGCTCTGATTGTTTTTCAGGCCCTGATTATTTTTTCGGGCTCTGATTGTTTTTCAGGCTCTGACTGTTTTTTTTCTGGCTCTGATTGCTATTTCAGGCTCTGATTGTTTTTCAGACTGCTTTTTCAGGCTCTGATTGTTTTTCAGGCTCTGACTGTTTTTTCAGGCTCTGATTCTTTATTCAGGCTCTGATTGTTTTTCAGGCTCTGTTTTTCATTTATGGCTTTTAGTTCTTCCCGCGATTCCTGACTCCTAAAGGATTCTTTTAGCTTAAGTTCGATGCTTGCTATTTCTCTGACCAGTGTCTCCCTACGCATTTCAGATATATTGACCTCTTTTAGCCGCTCTGTTATTCTTTTCCGTCGCCTGTAAAGGGAGCGCCTGTCTCTTTCTGTTTTACATCTACTCCTCCTTTTTCTTAGAGGAATAAGCCTTGTGCATACACTCGATGTATGCACAAGGCTTATTCCTCTAAGAAAAAGGATCAGTGTTTGTGTATAGATCAGTGTTTGTGTATATTTCGCATGCTCTCGCGAATTCCTTGCATTGTTCAAATCTCTAGTAAGGCTGATGCATGCAGGGGATGAGATGAAAAAGCTGTAAGCCTCTCCCTGAAAGCTGGCTCGCCTTGGATCAAACGTGTAGCTCATGCTACACGCCAAGGTATTGTCCAGTGTGGGTAGATTGGTAAAGCACTGCGTACCTTGTCCTAAGGTTAGTAGGTTCGAGTCTCCTTCAGCCAGAGATCAGTGTTTGTGTATATTTCGCATGCTCTCGCGAATTCCTTGCATTGTTCAAATCTCTAGTAAGGCTGATGCATGCAGGGGATGAGATGAAAAGCTGTAAGCCTTCTCCCTGAAAGCTGGCTGCCTTGGATCAAACGTGTAGCTCATGCTACACGCCAAGTATTGTCCAGTGTGGGTGAGATTGGTAAAGCACTGCGTACCTTGTCCTAAGGTTAGTAGGTTCGAGTCTCCTTCAGCCATGAGATCAGTGTTGTGTATATTTCGCATGCTCTCGCGAATTCCTTGCATTGTTCAAATCTCTAGTAAGGCTGATGCATGCAGGGGATGAGATGAAAAGCTGTAAGCCTTCTCCCTGAAAGCTGGCTGCCTTGGATCAAACGTGTAGCTCATGCTACACGCCAGGTATTGTCCAGTGTGGGTAGATTGGTAAAGCACTGCGTACCTTGTCCTAAGGTTAGTAGGTTCGAGTCTCCTTCAGCCAGAGATCAGTGTTTGTGTATATTTCGCAGCTCTCGTGAATTCCTTGCATTGTTCAAATCTCTAGTAAGGCTGATGCATGCAGGGGATGAGATGAAAAGCTGTAAGCCTTCTCCCTGAAAGCTGGCTGCCTTGGATCAAACGTGTAGCTCATGCTACACGCCAAGGTATTGTCCAGTGTGGGTAGATTGGTAAAGCACTGCGTACCTTGTCCTAAGGTTAGTAGGTTCGAGTCTCTTCAGCCAGAGATCAGTGTTTTGTGTATATTTCGCATGCTCTCGCGAATTCCTTGCATTGTTCAAATCTCTAGTAAGGCTGATGCATGCAGGGATGAGATGAAAAGCTGTAAGCCTTCTCCCTGAAAGCTGGCTGCCTTGGATCAAACGTGTAGCTCATGCTACACGCCAAGGTATTGTCCAGTGTGGGTAGATTGGTAAAGCACTGCGTACCTTGTCCTAAGGTTAGTAGGTTCGAGTCTCCTTCAGCCAGAGATCAGTGTTTGTGTATATTTCGATGCTCTCGCGAATTCCTTGCATTGTTCAAATCTCTAGTAAGGCTGATGCATGCAGGGGATGAGATGAAAAGCTGTAAGCCTTCTCCCTGAAAGCTGGCTGCCTTGGATCAAACGTGTAGCTCATGCTACACGCCAAGGTATTGTCCAGTGTGGGTAGATTGGTAAAGCACTGCGTACCTTGTCCTAAGGTTAGTAGGTTCGAGTCTCCTTCAGCCAGAGATCAGTGTTTGTGTATATTTCGCATGCTCTCGCGAATTCCTTGCATTGTTCAAATCTCTAGTAAGGCTGATGCATGCAGGGGATGAGATGAAAGCTGTAAGCCTTCTCCTGAAGCTGGCTGCCTTGGATCAAAACGTGTAGCTCATGCTACACGCCAAGGTATTGTCCAGTGTGGGTAGATTGGTAAAGCACTGCGTACCTTGTCCTAAGGTTCGTAGGTTCGAGTCTCCTTCAGCCAGAGATCAGTGTTTGTGTATATTTCGCATGCTCTCGCGAATTCCTTGCATTGTTCAAATCTCTAGTAAGGCTGATGCATGCAGGGGATGAGATGAAAAGCTGTAAGCCTTCTCCCTGAAAGCTGGCTGCCTTGGATCAAAACGTGTAGCTCATGCTACACGCCAAGGTATTGTCCAGTGTGGGTAGATTGGTAAAGCACTGCGTACCTTGTCCTAAGGTTAGTAGGTTCGAGTCTCCTTCAGCCAGAGATCAGTGTTTGTGTATATTTCGCATGCTCTCGCGAATTCCTTGCATTGTTCAAATCTCTAGTAAGGCTGATGCATGCAGGGGATGAGATGAAAAGCTGTAAGCCTTCTCCCTGAAAGCTGGCTGCCTTGGATCAAAACGTGTAGCTCATGCTACACGCCAAGGTATTGTCCAGTGTGGGGTAGATTGGTTAAAGCACTGCGTACCTTGTCCTAAGGTTAGTAGGTTCGAGTCTCCTTCAGCCAGAGATAAGTGTTTGTGTATATTTCGCATGCTCTCGCGAATTCCTTGCATTGTTCAAATCTCTAGTAAGGCTGATGCATGCAGGGGATGAGATGAAAAGCTGTAAGCCTTCTCCCTGAAAGCTGGCTGCCTTGGATCAAACGTGTAGCTCATGCTACACGCCAAGGTATTGTCCAGTGTGGGTTAGATTGGTAAAGCACTGCGTACCTTGTCCTAAGGTTAGTAGGTTCGAGTCTCCTTCAGCCAGAGATCAGTGTTTGTGTATATTTCGCATGCTCTCGTGAATTCCTTGCATTGTTCAAATCTCTAGTAAGGCTGATGCATGCAGGGGATGAGATGAAAAGCTGTAACCTTCTCCCTGAAAGCTGGCTGCCTTGGATCAAACGTGTAGCTCATGCTACACGCCAAGGTATTGTCCAGTGTGGGTAGATTGGTAAAGCACTGCGTACCTTGTCCTAAGGTTAGTAGGTTCGAGTCTCCTTCAGCCAGAGATCAGTGTTTGTGTATATTTCGCATGCTCTCGCGAATTCCTTGCATTGTTCAAATCTCTAGTAAGGCTGATGCATGCAGGGGATGAGATGAAAAGCTGTAAGCCTTCTCCCTGAAAGCTGGCTGCCTTGGATCAAACGTGTAGCTCATGCTACACGCCAAGGTATTGTCCAGTGTGGGTAGATTGGTAAAGCACTGCGTACCTTGTCCTAAAGTTAGTAGGTTCGAGTCTCCTTCAGCCAGAGATCAGTGTTTGTGTATATTTCGAATGCTCTCGCGAATTCCTTGCATTGTTCAAATCTCTAGTAAGGCTGATGCATGCAGGGGATGAGATGAAAAGCTGTAAGCCTTCTCCCTGAAAGCTGGCTCTGCCTTGGATCAAACGTGTAGCTCATGCTACACGCCAAGGTATTGTCCAGTGTGGGTAGATTGGTAAGCACTGCGTACCTTGTCCTAAGGTTAGTAGGTTCGAGTCTCCTTCAGCCAGATGATCAGTGTTTGTGTATATTTCGCATGCTCTCGCGAATTCCTTGCATTGTTCAAATCTCTAGTAAGGCTGATGCATGCAGGGGATGAAGATGAAAAGCTGTAAGCCTTCTCCCTGAAAGCTGGCTGCCTTGGATCAAACGTGTAGCTCATGCTACACGCCAAGGTATTGTCAGTGTGGGTAGATTGGTAAAGCACTGCGTACCTTGTCCTAAGGTTAGTAGGTTCGAGTCTCCTTCAGCCAGAGATCAGTGTTTGTGTTATATTTCGCATGCTCTCGCGAATTCCTTGCATTGTTCAAATCTCTAGTAAGGCTCATGCATGCAGGGGATGAGATGAAAAGCTGTAAGCTTCTCCCTGAAAGCTGGCTGCCTTGGATCAAACGTGTAGCTCATGCTACACGCCAAGGTATTGTCCAGTGTGGGTAGATTGGTAAGCACTGCGTACCTTGTCCTAAGGTTAGTAGGTTCGAGTCTCCTTCAGCAGAGATCAGTGTTTGTGTATATTTCGCATGCTCTCGCGAATTCCTTGCATTGTTCAAATCTCTAGTAAGGCTGATGCATGCAGGGGATGAGATGAAAAGCTGTAAGCCTTCTCCCTGAAAGCTGGCTGCCTTGGATCAAACGTGTAGCTCATGCTACACGCCAAGGTATTGTCCAGTGTGGGTATTGGTAAAGCACTGCGTACCTTGTCCTAAGGTTAGTAGGTTCGAGTCTCCTTCAGCCAGAGATAAGTGTTTGTGTATATTTCGCATGCTCTCGCGAATTCCTTGCATTGTTCAAATCTCTAGTAAGGCTGATGCATGCAGGGGATGAGATGAAAAGCTGTAAGCCTTCTCCCTGAAAGCTGGCTGCCTTGGATCAAACGTGTAGCTCATGCTACACGCCAAGGTATTGTCCAGTGTGGGTAGATTGGTAAAGCACTGCGTACCTTGTCCTAAGGTTAGTAGGTTCGAGTCTCCTTCAGCCAGAGATCAATGTTTGTGTATATTTCGCATGCTCTCGCGAATTCCTTGCATTGTTCAAATCTCTAGTAAGGCTGATGCATGCAGGGGATGAGATGAAAAGCTGTAAGCCTTCTCCCTGAAAGCTGGCTGCCTTGGATCAAACGTGTAGCTCATGCTACACGCCAAGGTATTGTCCAGTGTGGGTAGATTGGTAAAGCACTGCGTACCTTGTCCTAAGGTTAGTAGGTTCGAGTCTCCTTCAGCCAGAGATCAGTGTTTGTGTATATTTCGCATGCTCTCGCGAATTCCTTGCATTGTTCAAATCTCTAGTAAGGCTGATGCATGCAGGGGATGAGATGAAAAGCTGTAAGCCTTCTCCCTGAAAGCTGGCTGCCTTGGATCAAACGTGTAGCTCATGCTACACGCCAAGGTATTGTCCAGTGTGGGTAGATTGGTAAAGCACTGCGTACCTTGTCCTAAGGTTAGTAGGTTCGAGTCTCCTTCAGCCAGAGATCAGTGTTTGTGTATATTTCGCATGCTCTCGCGAATTCCTTGCATTGTTCAAATCTCTAGTAAGGCTGATGCATGCAGGGGATGAGATGAAAAGCTGTAAGCCTTCTCCCTGAAAGCTGGCTGCCTTGAATCAAACGTGTAGCTCATGCTACACCCCAAGGTATTGTCCAGTGTGGGTAGATTGGTAAAGCACTGCGTACCTTGTCCTAAGGTTAGTAGGTTCGAGTCTCCTTCAGCCAGAGATCAGTGGTTTGTGTATATTTCGCATGCTCTCGCGAATTCCTTGCATTGTTCAAATCTCTAGTAAGGCTGATGCATGCAGGGGATGAGATGAAAAGCTGTAAGCCTTCTCCCTGAAAGCTGGCTGCCTTGGATCAAACGTGTAGCTCATGCTACACGCCAAGGTTATTGTCCAGTGTGGGTAGATTGGTTAAGCACTGCGTACCTTGTCCTAAGGTTAGTAGGTTCGAGTCTCCTTCAGCCAGAGATCAGTGTTTGTGTATATTTCGCATGCTCTCTCGCGAATTCCTTGCATTGTTCAAATCTCTAGTAAGGCTGATGCATGCAGGGGGATGAGATGAAAAGCTGTAAGCCTTCTCCTGAAAGCTGGCTGCCTTGGATCAAACGTGTAGCTCATGCTACACGCCAAGATATTGTCCAGTGTGGGTAGATTGGTAAAGCACTGCGTTCCTTGTCCTAAGGTTAGTAGGTTCGAGTCTCCTTCAGCCAGAGATCAGTGTTTGTGTATATTTCGCATGCTCTCGCGAATTCCTTTGCATTGTTCAAATCTCTAGTAAGGCTGATGCATGCAGGGGATGAGATGAAAAGCTGTAAGCCTTCTCCCTGAAAGCTGGCTGCCTTGGATCAAACGTGTAGCTCATGCTACACGCCAAGGTATTGTCCAGTGTGGGTAGATTGGTAAAGCACTGCGTACCTTGTCCTAAGGTTAGTAGGTTCGAGTCTCCTTCAGCCAGAGATCAGTGTTTGTGTATATTTCGCATGCTCTCGCGAATTCCTTGCATTGTTCAAATCTCTAGTAAGGCTGATGCATGCAGGGATGAGATGAAAAGCTGTAAGCCTTCTCCCTGAAAGCTGGCTGCCTTGGATCAAACGTGTAGCTCATGCTACACGCCAAGTATTGTCCAGTGTGGGTAGATTGGTAAAGCACTGCGTACCTTGTCCTAAGGTTAGTAGGTTCGAGTCTCCTTCAGCCAGAGATCAGTGTTTGTGTATATTTCGCATGCTCTCGCGAATTCCTTGCATTGTTCAAATCTCTAGTAAGGCTGATGCATGCAGGGGATGAGATGAAAAGCTGTAAGCCTTCTCCCTGAAAGCTGGCTGCCTTGAATCAAACGTGTAGCTCATGCTACACGCCAAGGTATTGTCCAGTGTGGGTAGATTGGTAAAGCACTGCGTACCTTGTCCTAAGGTTAGTAGGTTCGAGTCTCCTTCAGCCAGAGATCAGTGTTTGTGTATATTTCGCATGCTCTCGCGAATTCCTTGCATTGTTCAAATCTCTAGTAAGGCTGATGCATGCAGGGGATGAGATGAAAAGCTGTAAGCCTTCTCCCTGAAAGCTGGCTGCCTTGGATCAAACGTGTAGCTCATGCTACACGCCAAGGTATTGTCCAGTGTGGGTAGATTGGTAAAGCACTGCGTACCTTGTCCTAAGGTTAGTTAGGTTCGAGTCTCCTTCAGCCAGAGATCAGTGTTTGTGTATATTTCGCATGCTCTCGCGAATTCCTTGCATTATTCAAATCTCTAGTAAGGCTGATGCATGCAGGGGATGAGATGAAAAGCTGTAAGCCTTCTCCCTGAAAGCTGGCTGCCTTGGATCAAACGTGTAGCTCATGCTACACGCCAAGGTATTGTCCAGTGTGGGTAGATTGGTAAAGCACTGCGTACCTTGTCCTAAGGTTAGTAGGTTCGAGTCTCCTTCAGCCAGAGATCAGTGTTTGTGTATATTTCGCATGCTCTCGCGAATTCCTTGCATTGTTCAAATCTCTAGTAAGGCTGATGCATGCAGGGGATGAGATGAAAAGCTGTAAGCCTTCTCCCTGAAAGCTGGCTGCCTTGGATCAAACGTGTAGCTCATGCTACACGCCAAGGTATTGTCCAGTGTGGGTAGATTGGTAAGCACTGCGTACCTTGTCCTAAGGTTAGTAGGTTCGAGTCTCCTTCAGCCAGAGATCAGTGTTTGTGTATATTTCGCATGCTCTCGCGAATTCCTTGCATTGTTCAAATCTCTAGTAAGGCTGATGCATGCAGGGGATGAGATGAAAAGCTGTAAGCCTTCTCCCTGAAAGCTGGCTGCCTTGGATCAAACGTGTAGCTCATGCTACACGCCAAGGTATTGTCCAGTGTGGGTAGATTGGTAAAGCACTGCGTACCTTGTCCTAAGGTTAGTAGGTTCGAGTCTCCTTCAGCCAGAGATCAGTGTTTGTGTATATTTCGCATGCTCTCGCGAATTCCTTGCATTGTTTCAAATCTCTAGTAAGGCTGATGCATGCAGGGGATGAGATGAAAAGCTGTAAGCCTTCTCCCTGAAAGCTGGCTGCCTTGGATCAAACGTGTAGCTCATGCTACACGCCAAGGTATTGTCCAGTGTGGTAGATTGGTAAAGCACTGCGTACCTTGTCCTAAGGTTAGTAGGTTCGAGTCTCCTTCAGCCAGAGATCAGTGTTTGTGTATATTTCGCATGCTCTCGCGAATTCCTTGCATTGTTCAAATCTCTAGTAAGGCTGATGCATGCAGGGGATGAGATGAAAAGCTGTAACCCTTCTCCCTGAAAGCTGGCTGCCTTGGATCAAACGTGTAGCTCATGCTACACGCCAAGGTATTGTCCAGTGTGGGTAGATTGGTTAAAGCACTGCGTACCTTGTCCTAAGGTTCGTAGGTTTCGAGTCTCCTTCAGCCAGAGATCAGTGTTTATATATATATATATATATATATATATATATATATAATATATAATATATATATATATATATTATATATATATATTTATATATATATATATATATATATATATATATAGAGGTTGTAGGTAGTAGGTTGGTAGACAGCAACCACCCAGGGAAGTACTACCATCCTGCCAGATGACTGTGAAACAGAAACCTGTAACTGTTTTGCATGATGGTAGGATTGCTGGTTTCTTTTTCTGTCTCATAAACACGCTAGATAACAGGGATATCTTGCTACTCCTACTTACACTTTGGTCACACTTCACAGACACGCACATGCATATATGTATACATACATCCAGGTTTTTCTCCTTTTTCTAAATACCTCTTGTTCTTCTTTATTTCTACTATTGTCCATGTTGAAGTGGAAAAGAATCTTTCCTCCGTAAGCCATGCGTGTCGCATGAGGCGACTAAAATGCCGGGAGCAATGGGCTAGTAACCCCTTCTCCTGTAGACATTTACTACAAAAGAGAAGAAGAAAAACTTTATAAAACTTGGATGCTTGAATGTGCGTGGATGTAGTGTGGATGATAAGAAACAGATGGTTATTGATGTTATGAATGAAAAGAAGTTGGATGTCCTGGCCCTAAGCGAAACAAAGCTGAAGGGGGTAGGGGAGTTTCAGTGGGGGGAAATAAATGGGATTAAATCTGGCGTATCTGAGAGTTAGAGCAAAGGAAGGGGTAGCAGTAATATTGAAGGATCAGTTATGGAAGGAGAAAAGAGAATATGAATGTGTAAATTCAAAAATTATGTGGATAAAGTAAAGGTTGGATGCGAAAAGTGGGTCATAATAAGCGTGTATGCACCTGGAGAAGAGAGGAATGTAGAGGAGAGAGAGAGATTTTGGGAGATGTTAAGTGAATGTATAGGAGCCTTTGAACCAAGTGAGAGAGTAATTGTGGTAGGGGACCTGAATGCTAAAGTTAGAGAAACTTTTAGAGAGGGTGCGGTAGGTAAGTTTGGGGTGCCAGGTGTAAATGATAATGGGAGCCCTTTGATTGAACTTTGTATGAAAAGGGGTTAGTTATAGGTAATACATATTTTAAGAAAAAAAGAGGATAAATAAGTATACAAGACATGATGTAGGGCGATATGACAGTAGTTTGTTGGATTATGTATTGGTAGATAAAAGACTGTTGAGTAGACTTCAGGATGTACATGTTTATAGAGGGGCCACAGATATATCAGATCACTTTCTAGTTGTAGCTACACTGAGAGTAAAAGGTAGATGGGATACAAGGAGAATAGAAGCATCAGGGAAGAGAGAGGTGAAGTTTATAAACTAAAAGAGGAGGCAGTTAGGGTAAGATATAAACAGCTATTGGAGGATAGATGGGCTAATGAGAGCATAGGCAATGGGGTCGAAGAGGTATGGGGTAGGTTTAAAAATGTAGTGTTAGAGTGTTCAGCAGAAGTTTGTGGTTACAGGAAAGTGGGTGCAGGAGGGAAGAGGAGCGATTGGTGGAATGATGATGTAAAGAGAGTAGTAAGGGAGAAAAAGTTAGCATATGAGAAGTTTTTACAAAGTAGAAGTCATGCAAGGAGGGAAGAGTATATGGAGAAAAAGAGAGAGGTTAAGAGAGTGGTGAAGCAATGTAAAAAAAGAGCAAATGAGAGAGTGGGTGAGATGTTATCAACAAATTTTGTTGAAAATAAGAAAAAGTTTTGGAGTGAGATTAACAAGTTAAGGAAGCCTAGAGAACAATTGGATTTGTCAGTTAAAAATAGGAGAGGAGAGTTATTAAATGGAGAGTTAGAGGTATTGGGAAGATGGAGGGAATATTTTGAGGAATTGTTAAATGTTGATGAGGATAGGGAAGCTGTGATTTCGTATATAGGGCAAGGAGGAATAACATCTTGTAGGAGTGAGGAAGAGCCAGTTGTGAGTGTGGGGGAAGTTCGTGTGGCAGTAGGTAAAATGAAAGGGGGTAAGGCAGCCGGGATTGATGAGATAAAGATAGAAATGTTAAAAGCAGGTGGGGATATAGTTTTGGAGTGGTTTGTGCAATTATTTAATAAATGTATAGAAGAGGGTAAGGTACCTAGGGATTGGCAGAGAGCATGCATAGTTCCTTTGTATAAAGGCAAAGGGGACAAAAGAGAGTGCAAAAATTATAGGGGAATAAGTCTGTTGAGTATACCTGGTATAGTGAATGGTAGAGTTATTACTGAAAGAATTAAGAGTAAGACGGAGAATAGGATAGCAGATGAACAAGGAGGCTTTAGGAAAGGTAGGGGATGTGTGGACCAGGTGTTTACAGTGAAACATATAAGTGAACAGTATTTAGGTAAGGCTAAAGAGGTCTTTGTGGCATTTATGGATTTGGAAAAGGCGTATGACAGGGTGGATAGGGGGGCAATGTGGCAGATGTTGCAGGTGTATGGTGTAGGAGGTAGGTTACTGAAAGCAGTGAAGAGTTTTTACGAGGATAGTTAGGCTCAAGTTAGAGTATGTAGGAAAGAGGGAAATTATTTCCCAGTAAAAGTAGGCTTTAGACAAAGATGTGTGATGTCACCGTGGTTGTTTAATATATTTATAGATGGGTTGTAAGAGAAGTAAATGCGAGGTCTTGGCAAGAGGCGTGCAGTTAAAAGATAAAGAATCACACATAAAGTGGGAGTTGTCACAGTTGCTCTTTGCTGATGACACTGTGCTCTTGGGAGATTCTGAAGAGAAGTTGCAGAGGATGGTGGATGAATTTGGTAGGGTATGCAAAAGAAGAAAATTAAAAGTGAATACAGGAAAGAGTAAGGTAATGAGGATAACAAAAACATTAGGTGATGAAAGATTGGATATCAGATTGGAGGGAGAGAGTATGTAGGAGGTGAATGTATTCAGATATTTGGGAGTGGACGTGTCAGTGGATGGGTCTATGAAAGATGAGGTGAATCATAGAATTGATGAGGGCAAAAGGGTGAGTGGTGCACTTAGGAGTCTGTGGAGACAAAGAACTTTGTCCTTGGAGGCAAAGAGGGGAATGTATGAGAGTATAGTTTTACCAACGCTCTTATATGGGTGTGAAGCATGGGTGATGAATGTTGCAGCGAGGAGAAGGCTGGAGACAGTGGAAATGTCATGTCTGAGGGCAATGTGTGGTGCGAATATAATGCAGAGAATTCGTAGTTTCGAAGTTAGGAGGAGGTGCGGGATTACCAAAACTGTTGTCCAGAGGGCTGAGGAAGGGTTGTTGAGGTGGTTCGGACATGTAGAGAGAATGGAGCGAAACAGAATGACTTCAAGAGTGTATCAGTCTGTAGTGGAAGGAAGGCGGGGTAGGGGTCGGCCTAGGAAAGGTTGGAGGGAGGGGATAAAGGAGGTTTTGTGTAATAGGGGCTTGGACTTCCAGCAGGCATGCGTGAGCATGTTTGATAGGAGTGAATGGAGACAAATGGTTTTTAATACTTGACGTGCTGTTGGAGTGTGAGCAAAGTAACATTTATGAAGGGATTCAGGGAAACCGGCAGGCCGGAGTTGAGTCCTGGAGATGGGAAGTACAGTGCCTGCACTCTGAAGGAGGGGTGTTAATGTTGCAGTTTAAAAACTGTAGTGTAAAGCACCC
This sequence comes from Cherax quadricarinatus, assembly GCF_026875155.1. Classification (NCBI taxonomy): domain Eukaryota; kingdom Metazoa; phylum Arthropoda; class Malacostraca; order Decapoda; family Parastacidae; genus Cherax; species Cherax quadricarinatus. The sequence goes on along the minus strand of NC_069466.1, from coordinate 1,512,868 downwards.
TTCTGGCAAGACAGTGATGGAGTGAATGATGGTGAAAGTTTTTCTTTTTCGGGCCACCCTGCCTTGGTGGGAATCGGCCAGTGTGATAATATATATATATTAATATATATATATATATATATATATATATATATATATAATATATATATATATAATATATATATATATATATATATATATATATATATAAAATATACGTACATGCATACGTGAGCAGGTGAACATGTATACAAGGCTTACTGAAGATGCAGCAGTTTTTCCTGCACACTTTTAAGAGTATACTCGGAGGTGGACGTTGATGACGGTATATAGCAGCAGAGGCTTGATGATTATGACGGTATATAGCACCAGAGGCTTGGTGATTATGACGGTATATAGCAGCAGAGGCTTGATGATTATGACGGTATATAGCACCAGAGGCTTGGTGATTATGACAGTATATAGCAGCAGAGGCTTGATGATTATGACGGTATATAGCACCAGAGGCTTGGTGATTATGACGGTATATAGCACCAGAGGCTTGGTGATTATGACGGTATATAGCACCAGAGGCTTGGTGATTATGACGGTATATAGCACCAGAGGCTTGGTGATTATGACGGTATATAGCACCAGAGGCTTGGTGATTATGACGGTATATAGCAGCAGAGGCTTGGTGATTATGACGGTATATAGCACCAGAGGCTTGGTGATTATGACAGTATATAGCAGCAGAGGCTTGGTGATTATGACGGTATACAGCAGCAGAGGCTTGGTGATTATGACGGTATACAGCAGCAGAGGCTAGGTGATAGACAGCTGGAAGGAACACAGGATCATTTACTTCTGGCGAGGTCACTGTTCGGACATGATGTCGATGTTGAAGGTGACTTCAACAAGGAAATGACAGACACGTCATGTATTGAGATGTGGTACTGTCTGGTCACATAATGGCTCTCCTATCATAGTCAGCTGAGTTTAAATAATCAAAGGGGTTCAGGTTTGGGAGGCATCTTAATTGGGATGAATATTATAGTTAAGTATATATTACAACCCAGGAACTAAAAGGCCTGTTGTCCTGGGTGTAAAAGGCAGCAAGGAGCAGAACACAGTTGAATGACTTTGAATTATATTTTCCTTCACCAAGTGCGATTATAAGTATTTACCAGTATGTACACTATATACAGTTGGAAATATATTGTACACTGTAAATCAAGAGGCAAAGACACAGCCTGGAGACAGAATGGACAACCTTGTTCAACCAGCAGCTAGGCAAAAATGACAAGGGTGCGAATGTGAGTGGTATCCACGTCACCTTCACAATTGCCAGATCCACAATATGATTAGCTGAACCAAGATACTGATCTGACGATGGGGCCCCATTGTCCGACCCTTATTATCTGGTTCGCTGGTTGGGGATGCAGCCTCTTATGATTGTGTTCACATGTTCCGAATAAATGGTACATACTCTTTGTATGCAACAGTATAATACTACTGGTATACATAATTTGGTTCATGTGGTAAGCAAATTATAAGTTTTAAACATAATTCATTGGATTATACAGGATCTCTTTTACATGAAGTGAATTGAAAATGAGCAATTATTTAATGATAATAGCTACTGAATAGTGGCCATTACCTACAATCCTGATGAAACTCCCGCTTCATTACATTGTAGCACTATTTGTCAAGTTGGTGAGCGATCTCTGTATCGAGATAAATGATGTTTTTTTTTTTTTATATTTTATTTAGAAACTTCATGTGAAAATAGAACAAGTACAGAAAATCATAATTACTCCACGAGTACTACAAAAGTTTTCAGTATACAGTCCAAGAGGTAAGTACATATTTATGACATGGAATTAATTGTAAGTTCTTAACTACCACATGCAATCATTATTAACACCTATATGTGTATGGGCCATAAGGTCAAATGTGGGATTACTTCGACTCACCCCCTCCCCTGTGGAGATACTGTTCCCCTTCACACCATGCACATATTACCTTATCATCTATCCATTGAAAACTTTAATTAGGAGTACATTAATACCTTTTGAACTCAGTCTATATTCCAGTATGCAAATCTTATTGGTATAGAGCCTATGTCTCAATGTTACAATGTACGTATAAAATTTACATCAATCAAAAACCACCATCAATCTAATTTTAAATGGTCATAGCCTTTTTTTTTCTTTGTGTGTGCTAATTATAGCCAGAATGCAAAAAAAGGCAGTACAAACCAAATCAGTACATACAACATGATAAAACACCAGGTACCCATAACCAACTCGCAAATCAATTATGAACCTACATGTTCACATGATAAAAAAACTGTAAATAGAAGATCTTGGCATCCACCTGCCCCAGTTGTATACCCTTGCCAGGTGGTCCAACCCGAAAGGTGTAAGCATGAGTAAAAAAACTCATTTGACCAGCATAGCCTATATACAATCAAAAGAGACACAATTATATGTAATAAACCCTTGGTGATGAGCTCCATATTACTCCGCAAAAGCATGCGGGACAATGGACCTGATGGAGGTTCAAAGATGACATAAAAGGACACACTTCTACTCTCCCAGAACAATAAGGTTTGCTCTTTATTGTAGTGACATAATAGTAGGAACCCCTAGAGATAACTACTTAACATGATAGAATCTTAGGTAGCTCAAACATTGTGTCCTCAGTCAGAAAAATTAACGACAAACCTCATGGGGATGATTATTTTACAAAAGGATAACCAAAAGACAATGTTTCTCTAACACACCAATTAGAATGCTTAAAATAATTCTTTAAAAAGGCAAGTAAATCACTATACTATTGGTGCTGACATCAGCATGACGTCTGTGTGCTACATGTCAGAACAATACCTACGAGGACACTGGGAAAGACCCAACAGACTTCGCCACGCCACCAAAAAACATCAGCAAAAAAGAAAAAAAATTACAAATCTCGGCCATGGCCTGGAACTGGTCCAGTTTCACAAAAGGAAAAACATATACCGAACAAAGATGTTTTGTCTGTCTTGCTAGATGTAATGACCAGAACTTAGAACAAATCAAGATATCAGTCACACAATGCATCACATCCATATACCCTCAAGCACACGTAACTTACCATGACTACAAAACAGGCAACTCATTAACTCCTGCTTTCACCCTAAAGATCTTGACATACCTTAAGGTGTTACCACGGGATGAGTCGAACCCCTCGCTGCCTTACCCCCTCTCAGTTGCAGTAACCACTGTACTATAAGACTCCTATAGCTTGCAGGGAAAACGGTACCCCACCTCCCACCATAAAGGAGACTATTCCTACAATACCTTCTATAAATACCCACTGCAATCGCCTTAACCCTAACTGCTCCCTCGGTTTTCCTCATACTCCATGAGATATATTGGAAATCAGCCACCACACACAGTATTGCTCTTCTTACCTCCCTTGTCACTCCATTAACTTCCAAGGTTAAGGCCCATAGAGTTTAGATACTTCCCCCACTAAGAAACCCTAAAACCCTCCCCAACTACATATGAACTTATTCCAATGTTTCACAAAAATAAACCACATGAAACGCAGTTTCTTCCAGACTGGAACTTAAACAATTCGCCTTCCTTACCAAACCCATCCTGCTTAAAACTGATTTCGATGCTAAAATACCCATGATGAATCTGTACACTAATTCGCGAGCCCTTGGTGCCAACTTAAGCTTACAAAAACTGTCCCATATTTCCCCCCAATTATACAGTGGAAAAACAGACACCCACTGCGCAATTTCCCTATGGCAACATATCCACACCATCTGCCCTGCCCTAATCCTTTGAACATTTTTCAACTTCAACAACAAATGCAACATGTCCTCACACTCTATTAATCCTCTCCCACTCTACCATTTGCGTATATCAACCATTACCGACCCACTCGGACTCCCCTCTCCCAGCCCTCCCTAAGGAGCCGCTGCTTTACATATAGGGCCTTCGCCCATGGCCCCAATGCCAAGAGACCTAAACCCCCAAGACGTACATGTGTCATGACAACCTCCCTACTCAACCAAGCTCTCCCATAACCCCAAACATAACGTAAGGCCCTTTTCTGCAGCTCCTGAATATCCACGTCCCGTAATGGGTATACCTCAGCCACTCCCCATACCTTACTGTAAACAAGAGAGTTAATCATCACTGCCCCCTGTTGCAAGGAGACATCCCCAGCTCTTAAACCTCTGAGATGGTCTAAAGCCTTGTTTACCACCAATTCAGAATTTACCCATCGACCCTCCATCTCTTCCGCCATGTACGCGATCCCACAAATTTTAAGTTGCTCCATGACTGACCACCCATACCTTTCGCCCAATCCCCCCCACCCACAAACCCACCTCCAATAATTTTAATTTCACTCTGTTGACGCACATACCAGTTACTGCCTCAAAAAACTCAACAACCCTACCCACGATCTGCAAGCCCTCCTCCCCTTTTAGCAAAATCGTGGTATCATCCACGTAACTGACTACACTCGCTGCACGGTTATTACCCAGTACCCCACACCCCAAACTGCCATCCACCAGTTCATAAAATGGATTTTGCACACAGGCAAAAAGCAGCTGAGAGAGGGGGCACCCTTGCCTCAAACCCCATTTCATACATACAGGCTGCCCAAACTTACCGTTCACCTGTACTCTTACCATTGCTGAGACATACAAAGTGTCAACCCATCGTACTATCCCCTCCCCAAAACCCTGCTTCAATAAAATAAGCCTTAATAAATCTCTGTCAACACAGTCGTAAGCATTATGCCAGTCAAGCCCAAGGACACCCTCACCTTGACATTCCCCCCAAAACTCCCTAATACGTCCATGTCCTTCCCTCGTGCTCCTACCTGGTATGCCTAACCGTTCCCTATGAATAACCGATTCCATGACTTTTCTCATTCTGTTACCTAGAACCTTTGCAAATATTTTATAGTCTGAACACATAAGAGAGATAGTCCTATATGCACTCAGACCCCTCCCCCTCCCTTTTTGGGCACCAACACCACTACCCCTGTACTCTGTGATGTACCCAACCTCGCCTCCATGAGCATGCAATTCAGTACCTCAACCAAGCATTGTTTAATGCTTCCCCAATGCGTCCTATAAAATTAATTCAATATGCCATCTATACCTGGTGCTTTCCCTTTATTCATCTTAAAAATCGCCTCCTCGACCTCCTCCACACAAATCCTACCTTCTAGTACCCTCCGATCCCTTTCACTTATGACTTTTCTGTATACCCCCTATCAGACCACCCTCATGACCCCCCCCCCCCGCTCTCTGTCGGAGCTTTTCCTCAAACCAAAGATCAGTATAAAAACTCATGCTGTACGTATTAGAGAGCAGCTGACCAGGCAGGTATCCACCCAAACTGGTGCATACTTCCAAACAAAGGAGGGATGTTGCCTGTTGTCTAACCCTAAATTTCTGCAGGACACAACCCGAAGGTTTGTCACCCCATAGAACCTCTTCTATGCCTGCCCTGCTTCTAACCGCATTGAAACGCTCATTGTGAATTTCAGCAAGTTGGTTGTGGAGATGTTCAATGTCCTCATACCTACTACTTCCGCCCCCAACATAATAATTGTTCAGTTGCCCCTCCAGGTAATTTTGCAGCTCATACCACCACATCACCTTCTACTTACCCCGATTCCTATAATAACTAGCTATCCCGGGGTTTGTCGTGCATTTCCCACCATTCCAACAAACATTCACCTTCCCTCCGCATTTCCCAGAGATTCTTCCACCAAATCCTGAAAAGTGGACCTATCCCCCTCCCCCTCCAAAAGCTGCACGTTTAGTTTCCAATAACCTGGATAAATCCATATCATTTCATCCCAGTCCAAATCTGCTAACACCGCACGGTGGTCTGAAAACCCCACATCAAAGGTCTGTACGCGCCCAACTCGAATTCTTTGTGTTACGTAAAGTCTGTCCAGAAAGGCCGCATAGCCTCTGTGGACAAACATGTGCTCCACCCCCACCCACCCCGCCCCACCACATCATAAGCCCCTGTATCCCCCAGCAAATTTCTTAGGACAGGTAAAATGCACCCCACCCCCCTCGGCTCAACATCACCATGGCAGATAATGCAGTTCCAATCCCCACCCAAGACCGAAACTAAGGCAAACCTCGAGTGTGAAACGTTAAAACCTCCCTCACAAAATCTGTTTTAACTTCAGAGTTGCTTTCTGCAGGCATATAAACTCCAATAAAACAAACTCTAACCCCACCCCAATACTCGTCCACCCTTACCACCCTTCCACCTCCCCCCTCCTCCCATCCCAAGACATGCCAAAGGCTGGACTCCTTCACCACTATAGCCACCCCACCCATGAATTTTAAAGAATTACTCACATACATTCGGTAACCTTTCAACCGTAACTCTCTACCAAACCTGTAATTGTGTTCTTGTATAAAACATACATCCACAGTGTAAAGTCGCAAAAACCACTCCATCCATACTTGTTTAACTTCCGCCTTCAGGCCATTGGCATTGATGGAGACACACTTGAATTTACAAAAAAGGTGGTTTTCCTCTATGTTTGTGGGTCTTTCCCATTCCCGCATGTACAATAGACTGTCTTTCTTTGGCATTCGGTTTCTCGAGATCCCCCCATCCCCCCGTGCTCTAGTCGTATGCTGGGACCTTGCAACTACCCCTTCTGTGGGAGGCGCCTTAACCACTTTCGCCCACGATTTCTTCCCCGGACACTCTCCTGGTGTCAAGACCTCGTCCATGTCCGACGCTCCCGCTGATCGTTTGCGGGGGCTGCCATCCACATACATCTCTTCGCCAGACAAAGCCTCCTGGTGGACCTCCACCACCACCCCATGCGTCCGTGCCAACGTGGTTTTGTCCTGCACCTCCAAGTTCAGTGATTCCTCCATTGTTAACTCACGACACACAGGTGAAACAACAGGACCACGCTCTCCCCCATCCAGGAGGTCATGCAGCACGTCCTCCAGCAACCTCTTCTGTGTCAAATCCCCAGGCCTCACAGGCTCCACAGAAAACGAGGGCACGGTCGTGGCATCCACCGACAGGGTGGCACACATCGTAGACTGCGTGTCCTCTTGTTGCATCTCTTCATTCCAAAGCTTGGAACCTTGCCCAGCTGAGGGACCAGACTCAGGCTCGAAGGCCTCAGCTTGTAGACCAAAAGGTGAAGGGTCCTAGGAGCGGACAACCAGATGACGGGAGCACTGGACAGCCATATGATCATACGAGTTGCATAATCTGCATGTCTTCTGTTGGCCTGCATAATGAAAAAACACCTGGGTCCTATATGTCTCCAGACATACGTAGCATCATCTTGATGGTGAAGGAGCCCTCTGGGAGCCCCTCGTATGGCCTCCTCTCCACACTCCCTTGGTCGCTGCATGCACAGTTCCGTATCTGCCAAAAACTTTCTGCAGATCGTACTCCTCAGCCTCGAAAGGCACGTTCCTCACCTTGATCCAGGTGACATACGTGGACACGTCATGTAGACAAACATCTACAGCGGAATTTACCACCATTCTCCTTTCTTGAAAAGTTTGCACAATCTTGGTGTAAAAGCCGGCATTCACGAATTTCACAAATATCCTCGACATCCCATTTAGAGCTATGCCATATAATTCCTCATTGGGGATGCTGTAGATGTCGCAAATAATGCACAACATTAATGCATGCATTGTAGAACCACTGAGGTAGCCTCGGGTGAATTCAGCACAGTCCGTGTTTACTCTGCGCCCTTGACAGTCCACCATCTTGTGGACTGTAGTACACGGGCCGCCACCAGGTGTATGCAGGAGCATGCTCAGAGTGCGTCCTCCCAGCCTTACAGAAACCAAGCTCACAGGGATGATAACAGACGCCATCTTTCCAACGGGATATCGGATCCTGAGGAAAGACAGAGGGAACAGAGGGGGTGGAGGAGTGGCACTGCTGATCAAAAGTCGATGGGATTTTGATGAGCTGGAGAGAGGAGTCAGAGGAGAAGCAAGAGACTACAGAATAGGAACACTTCAGTCTGGAGGTCCCAAGATGGTGATTGCAGTGATGTACAACCCACCACAGAACAGCAGGAGGCCAAGGCAAGAGTATGATGAGAGTAATTGAGTGATGGTTGACACACTGGCTGAGGAGGCCAGAAAAGCTCAAACAAGCAGGGCAAAGCTACTGATTATGGGTGACTTCAAGCACTAAGAAATCGATTGGGGAAACATGGAGCCACTTGGGGGCCAAGAAACGTGGAGGGCTATGATACTGGAGGTGGTACTGGAAAACCTCATGTACCAACACGTAAGGGACACTACCAAAGAGAGAGAAGAGAGGATGAACCAGCGAGACTGAATCTAGTATTCACCTTGAATAGTGCAGATATTGAGGGAATCACATGTGAAAGGCCCCTGGGGGCCAGTGATCATATGGTTTTAAGCTTCAAATACATAGTACAGTTACAAGTGGAGGCAGAACCAGGGAGGGCTGGATGAGTGAAGCCAAACTACAAAAAAGGGGACTATGCAAGCATGAAGATCTTCTTGAATGGGGTTCAATGGGACAGAGAACTGGCAGGGAAGTCAGTGGACGAGATGATGGAATATGTGACAACAATATGCAAGGAAGCTGAGAAGAGATTTGTACTCAAGGGTAACAGGAATAATGAAAAAGCCAGGATGAGCCCATGGTTCACCCAAAGGTGCAGGGAGGCCAAAACCAAATGTTCTAGAGAATGGAAGAAATATAGAAGGCAAAGGACCCAGGAGAATAAGACCAGTCGTAGAGCCAGAAATAAATATGCACACGTAAGATGGGAGGCCCAAAGGCAATATGAGAATGACATAGCAGCGAATGAATAAATCTGACCCAAAGCTGCTGTACAGCCACATCAGGAGGAAAACAACAGTCAAGGACTAGGTAATCAAGCTGAGGAGGGAAGGAGGGAAAGTCACAAAAAATGACTGATAAGTATGTGAGGAGCTTAACATGAGAGTCAAAGAAGTGTTCACAGAGGAGACAGAAGGGCCTCCAGAAAGGCAGAGAGGTGAGGTTCACCATCAAGTGTTGGACACAATACATACAACAGAGGAAGAAGTGAAGAGGCTCTTAAGCGAGCTAGATACCTCAAAGGTGATAGGGCAGATAACATCTCTCCATGGGTCCTGAGAGAGGGAGCAGAGGTGCTGTGTACCAATAAAAGCTGTCTTCAACACATCTATCAAAACAGGACAACTACTGTAACTTTGGAAGACAGTAAATATAGTCTCAATTTTTTAAAAAATGAGACAGACATGAAGCATTAAACTACAGATCAGTGTCACTGATGCATATAGTATACAAGGTCATGGAGAAAATTATCAGAAGAGTGGTGGAGCACCTACAAAGGAACTAGCTTATCAACGACAGCCAGCACAGTTTCAAGGACGGGAAATCCTGTGTCAAAAACCTACTGGAGCTCTATGACAGGGTGACGGCTGTAAGACAAGAGAGAGAGGTGTGGGTAGATTGCATTTTCTTGGATTGTAAGAAGGCGTTTGACACAGTTCCACACAAGAGATTAGTGCGGAAGCTGGAGAACCAGGCAGAGATAACAGGGAAGGCACTACAATGGATCAGGGAATACCTGTCAGGAAGACAACAGTGAGTCATAGTACGTGCGAGGTGTCAGAGTGAGTGCATGTAACGAGCGGGGTGTCACAGGGATCAGTCCTAGGACCAGTGCTGTTTCTGGTATTTGAGAACGACTTGACAGAAGGAATAGAATCCGAAGTGTCCCTTTTTGCAGATGATGCGAAGTTGATAAGAAGAATTAAATTGGACGAGGACCAGGCAGAGCTACAGAGGGATCTGGACAGGCTGCAGGCCTGGTCCAGCAACTGGCTCCTGGAGTTCAACCCCACCAAGTGCAAAGTCATGAAGATTGGGGAAGGGCAAAGAAGACCACAGACGGAGTACAGTCCAGGGGGCCAGAGCCTACAAACCTCACTCAAGGAAAAGGATAATGGTGTGTGTGTATAGCACCGGGTACATCTCCTGAGGTGCAAATCAACAAAGTAACTGCTGCAGCATATGGGCGCCTAGCAAACCTACGAACAGAATTCCGACATCTTAATAAGGAATTGTTCAGGACCCTGTACACCGTGTACGTTGGGCCCATATTGGAATATGCAGCTCCAGTGTGGAACCCACACCTAGCCAAGCATGTAAGGAAACTAGAGAAAGTGCAAAGGTTTGCAATAAGACTAGTCCCAGAGCTAAGGGGAATGTCCTATGAGGAGAGGTTAAGGGAAATCAACCTGACGACACTGGAAGACAGGAGAGGTAGGGGGGATACGATAACGACATATAAAATACTGAGAGGTATAGAGATGGTGGACAGAGACAGGATGTTCCAAAGATGGGACAGAGCAACAAGGGGACACAGTTGGAAGTTGAAGACTCAGATGAATCACAGGGATGTTAGGAAGCATTTCTTCAGTCACAGAGTAGTCAGAAAGTGGAAGAGTTTGGGTAGTGATGTAGTGGAGGCAGGATCCATACATAGCTTTAAGAAGAGGTATGATAAAGCTCACGGAGTTGGAAGAGTGACTGAGTAGTGGCTAGTTAAAGAGGCGGGGCCAGGAGCTGTGAATCGACCCCCACAACCACAACTAGGTGAGTACAACTAGCTGAGTACACACACACACACACACACACACACACACACACACACACACACCTGAGAATAGCGTCCCGATACCCTAGTAAGGAATCGTTCAAGGCACTGAACACTGTGTATGTCAGGCCCATACTGGAGTATGCAGCACCAGTTTGGAACCCACACCTGGTCAAGCACGACAAGAAATTAGAGAAAGTACAAAGGTTTGCAACAAGGCTAGTTCCGGAGCTCAAGGGAATATTCTACGAAGAAAGGTTGAAAGAAATCGAACTCTCGACACTTGAAGACAGGAGAGTTAGGGGAGACATGATAACGATATACAAAATTCTGCATGGAATAGATAAGGTGCGAAGGTTTGCAATAAGATTAGTCCCGAAGCTAAGGGGAATGTCCTATGAGGAGAGGTTAAGGGAAATCGACCTGACGACACTGGAAGGCAGGAGAGATAGGGGGGATACGATAACGACATATAAAATATTGAGATTTATAGACAAGGTGGACAGAGACAGGCTGTTCCATAGAGTCGTCAAGAAGTGGAATAGCTTAGTAAGTGATATATGAGGAGAAATTTTCCTCCAGGAGGGGGGTATCAGCCCTCTTCAGCCCCTTCAGCCCCTTTCAGCCCTGAGGGGCCCAGACCTCTCAGAAGGGGCAAGCATCTTGTTTACTGCTACAGTGAGTAATTGATCACAGATGCCGTACGAGTATGCGACCTGTGGTCAACCGACCATTGCTCCTTGCAGTCCAGTGTTGCAGAGTGTATTTTAATAAGAGACAGTACATCTCTTACTTTAGCAGGACAATTAAGGAAAATCCTGCTCCCACTTCGTTACCATAGCAAAGATAGTGGACATTGTTGTCTATGCTTAAGACAGCAAGAATCAAACCTTTTGCTTTGCTTCATCGAGGAAGTGGCAAGAAAGCAAAAAGTACTAGGTCAGCTTTTTTTTTGTGCTGGGGCAGTGATGGCAAGGGGCGCTGTGGCGTCTTCAGATTACTTTTGACTCTACTGAGAGTGACACTGATGCCAGGATAACCAACAAAGAACGATCTGTGCGTTAGTGTGAACAAAGTGTCTCATAAAACACAATAAACACTTAAGAGAAGTGTGATCATCTTCTTCTGTGATAACACTGTGAACAATAAAGACAAATCTTGTGGAACATAGTGTACCTAGTGCGTTTTCTAGACAATGGAAGACGTGGACATCCAAGGACACTTCAGCTTCTATCAAGTCACCGATATCTGTCGAAGGTGTGAAGAACACCATAGCTCATGTTACAAGAGCAAGGTATGTTACGAATTTCTTGTAGAATGGGGGACTGTGCAGTTCTTGAGTCGCAAGGAGTTTGTAATCAACCTATAGTCGGCAGTAAGGTGTGGACTTTTGAGTCCAAACAAGTATGTATTTTGTCAGCCATCAGTGAATGAAATATGCTGACATAACACCCCCTAGGGGTAATTTATAATCTTACAAATTATAATTCTTGACAGCCCGTTGTGAGATGGTTTCGACAGCTTCTAGACCTCGTCTGCAGGGGCGGCTGTGCAGGCGATGAGTTGTCTTTAAGTTAAGTTTTCACTGTTTAAGCTTAGCTGGTAATGCCATTTCTCAACATAATTGGTCGTGCTCGAACCGGATAAAGGCCACACTGTGGTCCAAATATGTTGTACTACAGTGTACAAATAACCTACGAGCCAAGGTCCTTCGAAAAAAGCTGTAAAACTAGTGTTTTACAATATAAATCAGTATATATGAGTCCCTCCAGACTCAATCACAGAGAATGGGCAGCCAAAAGGAAACGGGCGCTCACCCAGCGTTCACCCAAAGAAAACGGGAGCTGGGTGACTCACCCAACAAGAAAACACGGGATGGTACCCGGCACCACCACACTGCTCCAATCTCGAAAATTGCTGACTAAGACAACAACAACCCAAGTGTTGTTCAGTTTGTCTGAGTATATATACACATAGTGTTTATAATGTTTATAGACAGAAATTAAGAGACAAGATTGTGTTAAAGTTTGTTTCTTATAGATCTACCTGTTATATTAAAGGAACTTATATATAAAGTGTAAACTTTCAAATATATATTAACAGTGACATTTATATATGTGTAAGTAATATTCATGTGTGATTTACAGTTATACAGTGACATTTATAGTGTATAGTGAATGAAGTGTATAACATCGTTATTTACGATTAATCATCGTGGTCAGGCTGACACAGCAAACTCAAGCCATGAACACCAGCCACATGTACCCTGTACCCTTCATGGTCATTGACCCTGAGGTTAAGCTTAGTGGGTCAGTAGTGTCTGACTCGATTATTGCTGACTTAAGCATAACAAAATCTCAGCTGTCTATAGCAGTACAGTGTTTTATAAACACTCTAAGTGTGGTGCTAGAATTTTCAATATACCATTAAAATGGCTTGTTTGAAAACTCAGTTTCAGTCTTTACAGACTAAGATTACACAATTAGAAAATCTAATTTCAGTCTGTATAGGATTAACTCAAGATACAAACATAGATTTTGATGATCTTGAGGTCAAATTTAAATTATTTACACGACGTCTGGAAATAATTAATTCAGACTATACACATTATGAAAATAAATTTCTTGAATCAGATCCATCTGAGGATGAAATTAAAAATGTTTTGGATACTTTAGTAATCAACAATTAAGGTGGACAGGAGTACAGGCTATCTGCCGCAAAACTCTGTCACAGAGACCTACTGTAACTAGTGGTCAAAACACTGTTACACATGTAACAACAACAAGTGTCCCATTACCAAGCTTACCTACATTGTCATTACCTATTTTCCAAGGTCATAATTATGAAGAATTCATTAGTGGTTTTCAATCCATAGTAAATTCACGAACTGACATAGATGAGATTGCTAAGTTCAATTATCTTAAACTGTCTTGTGAGGAGAACCCTATGAACTGATTAAGTCATTTCCGGTGGTTAAAGGTAATTATCAAATAGTCTTACGTGTCTTAGCAGACAATTACTTTGATGATGACAAGGCTAGAGTTAGACATGCAGTCTTAATATCAAGCTTGAAGCCACCCAAAATATTGTTTTTTCAGACTTACAGGCATTTAGAATTACATTAGACAATAGTCCTCAGATCTACTAGGTGCTAAATATGACCTAAGGCAATGTGATTGGTTTATCAGTGGTATTGTACAAGATAAGTTGTCACCACAAACTATTGAACGATTAAATATTATGTTCAATAAACGCTATTTCACTTGTGAAGAAATTAGCAATGGTTTACAAACAATAGTTTCATGCATGCAAGCAACGAGACAAGATGAAAAATCCACAAATCCAGTGGATAATAACCTTCAACTCAGTATAAAAAAGAGATATACCTACTCCCACTAAACCACATAATGGGAAATCCCATATAGGCATTTATCAAGCTGTGAATACCACAGACAGTAAACAAACTGTCGCACATAAACGTACTCCAAAATGTGTACTTTGTGATGGAACACATTGGGCACAGTATTGTATTCAATACACATCAATGGAGGCACGTAAACAACGTGTTCATCAGCTGAAAAGGTGCATCAAGTTTTAGGGTGAACACAAGGGAGGTAAATGCTCAATGAAGAAGTGTTTTAAATGCAAGGGTATGCATCATACAGCATTATGCCCAAATACTTTCGCTGAACAGCAGAAGACTTCCACAGCATCAGGAAGTCAACAAGCAACAGCATTAAATGTGACAGATAAGTTTAAAGCAACTGCTCTCCCGATAGCTCGAGTTGAGTTATCTAATAAATTACACAAAACCAATGTGCTAACACTATTTGATCAAGAAAGAACAGTGTTGCAGAAACTGAATAAACAACCCTATGCCAAAATACAGTTAGATATAGCTGGTTTTTTCCACAATTCTGGTAAACAGACATATGACCTAGCCAGAATCACTGTTGGTCTAGGAAACAGGAAAAAGACAGTAGAAACTGTGGTAGTAGATGATTTGCCTAAGTCTGTGCAGATCCGGGATTAAAGAGAACAGTTGCAGCACTGAAGCAGCTAAGGTCAAGTTAGCCTGTCCTGACATACAGACGGACACATTAAGCCCAATTGATTTAATCATTGGAAGTGATTATTATCATGGTTTGTGCAAATATAGTAAGTAAACATGATGTTCACTTGACTGAAAACAGCAGGAGGCCACATGATATGTGGTCCCATTCCCTCCTCAAAGTGGGAAGAAGCTGATATTGATTCAGTGGAAAATGTACTAGTTACGAGAATAACCGCTGATCATGTACCACAGCAAAAATTTATCATTACTGGAAGAAATGAATGAACCAGTTGATAAATCTGTGGGATTTAGATGCGATAGGTATTGATGTAAATAAACCAGGCCCACAAGAGTCTCAGACTTATAACCAATATTTGGACACTGTCAAATATAAAGATGGACAGTATTGGTTAGGTTACCATGGAAATTAAATCCACCACATCTACCTAGCAATTATCGCATGGCTTTCGGACAGATGAAAGCACAAATACATGAGCTCAGGAAGAATCCAGAGCTACTGACTGTTTATGATAATATCATACAAGAACAGTTGGACAATAAATTCATTGAGGAAATAGTCGAAGATAAGTTGAAGACAAACGCTCATTATCTCCCGCACCATGGAGTCAGAAAAGATTCTGAAACCACTCCACTACGTGTTGTATATAATTGCAGCGCACGTGCAAATAAAGATGTAGCAAGTCTTAATGACTGTCTGATGACCGGACCCTCACTAGCTGAGAAGCTTGGAGACGTGCTTATGAAATTTCGCACAAACCCATATGCCTACACGGCTGATATTTCCAAAGCTTTCTTAAGAGTAGGACTACAAGAAATAGATAGAGATTATACTCGATTCTTGTGGCCTGAAAATCCACATGATCCTCAAAGTCCTGTGAAAACTTATCGTTTCAAATCAGTATTATTTGGTGCAACATACCTCTCCATCTTACTAGAAGCTACTCTAAATACACATTTGAAGAAATCTGAAAGTCCCTTCAAAGAAATCTTAAAGAAAAGTTTCTATGTGGACAATCTTCAAGGTGCTGTGAATAAAGAGGAGGATTTGAAATCCTTATACAGAGAAGCTAACAAGGAGATGAAAGAAGCAAATATGCCTCTAAGGATGTGGAATACTAATTCAAAGCAATTAAGGGAACTTATCAAAGAAGATTTCCCTGAAACTGAAATTCCTGATTGCAACAATATGCTGGGACTTAAATTGGAACACACAGGAAGATACTTTGAGTCTCAAAAGGATAAACAATAAATCATGCAGTACACTCACTGAACGTAGTTTACTGTCAGAGGTATCACAATGTTTTGATCCTCTAGGACTCGTCTCACCAATTACCATAAAGGGTAAAATACTTATGCAAGATGCATGGAAGCTCAAAATTGGATGGGATGAAAAATTGCCTCTAGAAATGAGTCAAGCATGGGTTGAAATATCCAGGGAGTTTAAGCAACTTCATCAAATTAAGCTTCCCAGACAAATAGGTCAAGAGGGAAACAAGTACACATTACATGTGTTCTGTGATGCGTCAACCAGAGGTTATGGCGCTGTAGCTTACATGAGTAATGCTGAAGGAAGTACACTAATTACTTCAAAGGCCAGGGTAGCACCCTTGAAGGTCAGAACAGTACCATAATTGGAACTGACAGCACTCTATGTAGGTACAAAATTAGCTGTCTATCTCAACAAAGTACTTGATCATCTCACTATTGAGAAAACCGTGATCTGGAGTGATAATGAAGCAGTTCTCCAGTGGTTAAGAAATAATAAGAGTAAGTTGGTCTATGTACAGAACAGAGTAGCAGAAATAAAAGAGATGCAGAGAGATTATCTCTTTTCCTCCACGTCTCTACCCAAGAGAATCCAGCCGACATGTTGTCACGTGGTGTCCCACTCAAGAAATTTGTGGATAATAAATTATGGCTCCACGGACCGAACTGGCTCTCTAATGAAAATAACTGGCCTCAGCAAAAAGCTCACATTATGCCAGAAGAAACAGTCTGCTTGAACACAGCAGAAATAAGTTGTGTAAATACTGCAGACACAACAGAAATAGTCATTGATGGATCTAAATACTCATCTTTGGGTAAACTCTTAAGAGTTACAGCTCTTGTCTTTAAATTCATTAAAGGAATAAAACCTAATATGAATATCTTGAACCCATTAAATACTGGGTGAAACTAATACAGAAAGATGTTTTCTCTACAGAATATAAATTTCTAGAAACAACAAGATAAATCCCCAAGAAACCTGTCATGATTAATTCTTTAGGACTTTTATCTCGACTCAGAAAAGATTATAAGATGTCGAGGAAGAATTCATAATTCTTCACTACCTAAAGAAGCCATACATCCAATATTGATCCCCAAGAATCATTGGCTAACAAAACTGATTTGTGCAAAACGCCCACAGTAACGTGTTACATGGTGGGGTAGCTGACACACTTTGTCATATACGACAATCTTACTGGATACCTCAAAGTCGACAAAGTGTGAAAAAAACAAATAAGGGACTGTATTACTTGTCGTCACTACGATATGCGAGTATGTCAGTATCCAGGTCCACCTCCATATCCCTATGAAAGAGTTTGTCATGTCACTCCATTTGAGGTGACAGGTGTAGATTACACTGGACCAATAATTTTAACCAAAACAGTTGACAAAGTTCCTATCAAGGTGTACATCTGTTTGTTCACTTGTGCTACAACTAGAGCAGTACATCTAGAAGTAGCCACTGACATGTCTGCTGAAACTTTTAACCAAATTAATTCAGAAGGTTTGCAGCCAGAAGGGCATGTCCCAGACTGATGATTTCAGATAATGCAACGAACTTTGTTGCTGGTGCTGCTTATATAAGCAAGATCTTTGATCAACCAGAAGTACAACAGATGCTGAATCAACGCAGGTGTCGTTGGAGATACATTTCTCCTAAATCTCCATGGCACGGCGGATTTTATGAAAGAATGATCGGCATTGTAAAACGTTGTTTAAGGAAGACTCTTCTTCGTCAAAGAATCGACTTAGAAGAATTCCGTACAGTTGTGACTGAAATAGAAAATAGAGTCAACAACAGACCTCTGACTTATGTTACCGATGATCTGGACAATTTAGAAGTGTTAAGTCCATCTCATTTACTCCATGGCAGAAGGCTCGAACCTGTTCCTCCCATGAATGATAAAGAAATCATAGAGGATCCTACTTATTTCGAACCTGAGCAACTTAGACGTAAATTCAACGTTGAACGTTGGGAGAAAATTTGGCGAGAAGACTATCTCACCTCATTGAGAGAACACTTCTATGGAGCTGGTATTCCTGAAAATCATCAGTCCTTAAGACCAGGTGACATAGTGGTTATTGACAATGATGGTCCGAGGTCCCAATAACCACTTGGAAAAATTGTGACCATATATCCTGATGCAAATGGAATCATCAGGACAGTTGATGTTTTGAGCAAAGGTGTAGTGAATAAGCGGACAATAAATAAACTAGTGCCGTTAGAATTACACAATGTTGAAAACAAAATTAGTGATTCTCCAGACACCACACAGACTAAAGCTGTTCAGAAAAGACAAGCAGCAGTGGTGGCGAGTGAGAAAATCAAATTAATGTTAAGTGATGAATAGTTCACCTGCAGCGAACCTCCGCCGCCCCCCAGTGTGGAGAAATTTTCTCCAGGAGGGGGGTATCAGCCCCCTTCAGCCCCTTCAGCCCCTTTCAGCCCTGAGGGGCCCAGACCTCTCACAAGGGGCAAGCGTCTTGTTTACTGCTACAGTGAGTAATTGATCACAGATGCCGTATGAGTATGCGACCTGTGGTCAACCGACCATTGTTCCTTGCAGTCCAGTGTTGCAGAGTGTATTTTAATAAAAGACAGTACATCTCTTACTTTAGCAGGACAATTAAGGAAAATCCTGCTCCCACTTCGTTACCATAGCAAAGATAGTGGACATTGTTGTCTATGCTTAAGACAGCAAGAATCAATCCTTCTGCTTTGCTTCATCGAGGAAGTGGCAAGGAAGCAAAAAGTACTAGGTCAGCTTTTTTTTGTGCTGGGGGTAGTGACGGCAAGGGGTGCTGTGGCATCTTCAGATTACTTTTGACTCTACTGAGGGTGACACTGACGCCAGGATAACCAACAAAGAACGATCTGTGCGTTAGTGTGAACAAAGTGTCTCATAAAACACAATAAACACTTAAGAGAAGTGTGATCAGCTTCTTCAGTGATAACACTGTGAACAATAAAGACAAATCTTGTGGAACATAGTGTACCAGTGTGCGTTTTCTAGACAATGGAAGATGTGGACATCCAAGGACACTTCAGCTTCTATCAAGTCACCGATAACTGTCGAAGGTGTGAAGAACACCATAGCTCACGCTACAAGAGCAAGGTAGGTTACGAATTTCTTGTAGAACGGGGGACTGCGCAGTTCTTGAGTCGCAAGGAGTTTGTAATCAACCTATAGTCGGCAATAAGGTGTGGACTTTTGAGTCCAAACAAGTATGTATTTTGTCAGCCATCAGTGAATGAAATATGCTGACATAACACCCCCTAGGGGTAATTTATAATCTTACAAATTATAATTCTTGACAGCCCGTTGTGAGATGGTTTCGACAGCTTCTAGACCTCGTCTGCAACGGCGGCTGTGCAGGCGATGAGTTGTCTTTAAGTTAAGTTTTCACTGTTTAAGCTTAGCTGGTAATGCCATTTCTCAACAAGGCCCATACTGGAGTATGCAGCACCAGTTTGGAACCCACACCTGGTCAAGCACGTCAAGAAATTAGAGAAAGTACAAAGGTTTGCAACAAGGCTAGTTCCGGAGCTCAAGGGAATATTCTATGAAAAAAGGTTGAAAGAAATCGAACTCTCGACACTTGAAGACAGAAGAGTTAGGGGAGACATGATAACGATATACAAAATTCTGCATGGAATAAATAAGGTGCGAAGGTTTGCAATAAGATTAGTCCCGAAGCTAAGGGGAATGTCCTATGAGGAGAGGTTAAGGGAAATCGACCTGACGACACTGGAAGGCAGGAGAGATAGGGGGGATACGATAACGACATATAAAATATTGAGATTTATAGACAAGGTGGACAGAGACAGGCTGTTCCATAGAGTCGTCAAGAAGTGGAATAGCTTAGTAAGTGATATAGTAGAGGCAGGAACCATTCATAGCTTAAGACGTGGTATGACAAAGCTCAGGAAGCAGAGAGAGGACCTACTAGCGATTAGTGAAGAGGCGTGCGTAGCCAGGAGCTGAGTCTCTACCCCTGAAACCACAATTAGATGAGCACAACTGGGTGAGCACACACTCACACACACAAGTATGGAAGGAGCTCAACATGCAATTTAAAGAAGTATTCACAGTGGAGACAGAGAAGTCTCAAGAAAGACGGAGAGGTGGGGTACACCACCAAGTGCTGGACACAATTCTTACAACCAAGGAGAAGGTGAAGAGGCTGCTAAGCAAACTTGATACCTCAAAGGTGATGGGATCGAACAGCACTTCACCGTGGGTCCTGAGAGAGAGCAGAGGCGCCCTGTGTACAACAATCTTTAACACATCTACCGAAATAGGGCGACTACCTGAGGCATGGAAGACAGCAAATGTAGTCTCAGGTTTTTTTTTTAAAAGGAGACAGACACGCAGCTTTAAACTACAGACCAATGTCGCTGACATGTATAGTATGCAAATTTATGGAGAAAAATATCAGGAGGAAAATGCTGAAGCATCTAGAAAGAAATGAGCTTATTAGCAACAGCCAGCACGGATTCAGGGACGGGAAATCCTGTGTCACAATCCAACTGGAGTTCTATAACAAGGTGACAGCAGTAAGAAAAGAGAGAGAGGGAGAGGTTTCTTGGACTGTATGAAGGTTTTTGACACAGTCCCACAAAAGAGATTAGTGCAAAAGCTGGAGGACCAGACAAGCAAAACAGAGAAGGCACTGCAATGGATCAGAGAATACCTGAAGAGAAAGAGTCATCGAGTTATGGTACGTGACCAAATGTCAGAGTGGGCGCCTGTGACGAGTGGGGTTCCACAGGGGTCAGTCCTAGGAACAGTGCTGTTTCTGGTATATATGAATGACATAACGGACGGAATAGATTCAGAAGTGTCCCAGTTTGCAGTCGATGTGATGTTAATGAGGAAAATTCAAGCGGAGATGGGCCAGACAGAACTACAAAGGGATCTGGACAGGCTGCAGGCCTGGTCCAGCAACTGGCTCCTGGAGTTCAGCCCCACCAAATGCAAAGTCATGAAGATCGGTGGAAGGCAAAGAAGATCACAGACGGAGTACAGTCTAGGGGGCAAAAGCTACAAACCTCACTCAAGGAAAAGAATCTTGGGGTGAGTATAATGCCGAGCACATCTCCTAAAACACATCTCCTGAGGCGCACATCATCCAGATAGCTGTTGCAGCATTTGGACGCCAATGAAACCTAAGAATAGCATTCCAACATCTCAGTAAGGAATCGTGCAGGGCTCTGTACACCGTGTACATCAGGTTCATACTGAAGTATGCAACACGAGTTTGGAGTCCAAACCTCGCCAACCAAGTAAAGAAGTAGAGACAGTGCAAAGGTTGGCAACGAGTCTAATCCTGGAGATAAGGGACATGTCCTACGAGGAGAGATTAAGCGATATTGACCTGACAACACTGGAGGACAGGGGGGTCAGGGACGACAAATAAAATACCGAGAAGAATAGACAAGGTGGACAGAGACAGGATGTTTCAGAGATGGGACACAGGAACAACGGGTAACAATTGGAAGTTGAAGACTCAGATGAATCACATGGATGTTAGGAAGTATTTCTTCAGTCACAGAGTTGTCAGGAAGTGGAGCAGTGTGGGAAGTGAGGTAGTGGAGGCAGGATCCATACATATCTTAAAGAAGATAAAACTCACGGACAAGGGAGAGAGAGTGACCTAGTAGCGACCGGTGAAGAGGCGGGGCCAGGAGCTATGTCTCGAACCCTAAAACCACTAATTCCTAAGTACATACAAAGAGTGAATGAGAGAGAGAAAAGAGAGAGAGAGAGAGAGAGAGAGAGAGGAGAGAAGAGAGAGAGAGAGAGAGAGAGAGAGAGAGAGAGAGAGAAGAGAGAGAGAAAAATGAGTAAGAGGTTAATGGGAGATGGAAGAAATAATGAGAGAGAGAAAATGTGGAAAGAGAGAATAAAGGAAAGAGAAAGAGAGAGATAGAAAATGTGGAAAGAGAGAATAAAGGAAAGAGAATGAGAGAGATAGAAAATCAGACAGAAACTGAAAGAGTGATAGTGAGAGAGAGAAAATATGAGAGAGAAATTTTCGAGAGGAATGAGAGAGCTTAACAGTGAGCTTCAATTCTTCTTGAGTTAGGTCTCTGATCGCCTCCCCGAGACTTCTCCTCACGCAGACGTATTTAACAATGTTTTATTGACAACGCTCTCTCCAGTTTAGTGGTAAAGCAGCAGTGAAGCAGCTCTTGGGTGTACAAGGCAGCAGTGAAGCAGCTCTTGGGTGTACAAGGCAGCAGTGAAGCAGCTCTTGGGTGTACAACAGAAGCAGCCAGATGTGAAGCAGCTCTTGGGTGTACAAGATAGCAGTGAAGCAGCTCTTGGGAGTACAAGATAGCAGTGAAGCAGCTCTTGGGTGTACAAGGCAGCAGTGAAGCAGCTCTTGGGTGTACAAGGTAGCAGTGAAGCAGCTCTTGGGTGTACAAGTAGCAGTGAAGCAGCTCTTGGGTGTACATGGCAGCAGTGAAGCAGCTCTTGGGTGTACATGGCAGCAGTGAAGCAGCTCTTGGATGTACAAGGCAGCAGTGAAGCAGCTCTTGGGTGTACAAGGCAGCAGTGAAGCAGCTCTTGGGTGTACAAGATAGCAGTGAAGCAGCTCTTGGGTGTACAAGGTAGCAGTGAAGCAGCTCTTGGGTGTACAAGATAGCAGTGAAGCAGCTCTTGGGTGTACAAGGTAGCAGTGAAGCAGCTCTTGGGTGTACAAGGTAGCAGTGAAGCAGCTCTTGGGTGTACAAGATAGCAGTGAAGCAGCTCTTGGGTGTACAAGGTAGCAGTGAAGCAGCTCTTGGGTGTACAAGATAGCAGTGAAGCAGCTCTTGGGTGTACAAGGTAGCAGTGAAGCAGCTCTTGGGTGTTCAAGGCAGCAGTGAAGCAGCTCTTGGGTGTACAAGTAGCAGTGAAGCAGCTCTTGGGTGAACAAGGTAGCAGTGAAGCAGCTCTTGGGTGTACAAGGTAGCAGTGAAGCAGCTCTTGGGTGTTCAAGGTAGCAGAGAAGCAGCTCTTGGGTGTACAAGGTAGCAGTGAAGCAGCTCTTGGATGTACAAGATTGCAGTGAAGCAACTCTTGGGTGTACAAGGTAGCAGTGAAGCAACTCTTGGGTGTTCAAGGTAGCAGTGAAGCAGCTCTTGCATGTACAAGGCAGCAGTGAAGCAGCTCTTGGGTGTTCAAGGTAGCAGTGAAGCAGCTCTTGCATGTACAAGGCATCATTGAAGCAGCTCTTGGGTGAACAAGGTAGCAGTGAAGCAGCTCTTGGGTGTACAAGGTAGCAGTGAAGCAGCTCTTGGGTGTACAAGGTAGCAGTGAAGCAGCTCTTGGGTGCACAAGATAGCAGTGGAGCAGCTCTACGGTGTACAAGGTAGCAGTGAAGCAGCTCTTGGGTGTACAAGGTAGCAGTGAAGCAGCTCTTGGGTGTACAAAGTAGCAGTGAACCAGCTCTTGGGTGTACAAGGAAGCAGTGAAGCAGCTCTTCGGTGTACAAGGTAGCAGTGAACCAGCTCTTGGGTGTACAAGGTAGCAGTGAAGCAGCTCTTGGGTGCACAAAGTAGCAGTGAAGCAGCTCTTGGGTGTACAAGGTAGCAGTGAAGCAGCTCTTTGGTGTACAAGGTAGCAGTGAAGCAGCTCTTGGATGTACAAGGTAGCAGGGAAGCAGCTCTTGGGTGTACAAGGTAGCAGTGAAGCGGCTCTTTGGTGTACAAGGAAGCAGTGAAGCAGCTCTTGGGTTTACACAGTAGCAGTGAAGCAGCTCTTGGGTGTACAAGGTAGCAGTGAAGCAGCTCTTGGGTGTACGAGGTAGAAGGGAAGCAGCTCTTGGGTGTACAAGGTTGCAGTTAAGCAGCTCTTGGGAGTTTAAGGTAGCAGTGAAGCAGCTCTTGGGTGTACAAGGTAGCGGTGAAGCAGCTCTTGGGTGTACAAGGTAGCAGTGAAGCAGCTCTTGGGTTTACAAGGTAGCAGTGAAGCAGCTCTTGCATGTACAAGGTAGCAGTGAAGCAGCTCTTGGGTGTACAAGGTAGCAATGAAGCAGCTCTTGGGTTTACAAGGTAGCAGTGAAGTAGCTCTTGGGTGTACAAGGTAGCAGTGAAGCAGCTCTTGGGTGTACAAGGTAGCAGTGAAGCAGCTCCTGCGTGTACAAGGTAGCAGTGAAGCAGCTCTTGGGTGTACAAGGTAGCAGTGAAGCAGCTCTTTGGTGTACAAGGTAGCAGTTAAGCTGCTCTTGCGTGTACAAGGTAGCAGTGAAGCAGTTTTTGGTGTACAATTTAGCAGTGAAGCAGCTCTTGGGTGTACATGGTTGCAGTGAAGCAGCTCTTGGGTGTACAAGGTAGCAGTGAAGCAGCTCTTGGGTGTACAAGGTAGCAGGGAAGCAGCTCTTGGGTGTACAAGGTAGCAGGGAAGCAGCTCTTGGGTGTACAAGGTAGCAGTGAAGCAGCTCTTGGGTGAACAAGGTAGCAGTGAAGCAGCCCTTTGGTTTACAAGGAAGCAGTGAAGCAGCTCTTTGGTGTACAAGGTAGCAGTGAAGCAGCTCTTTGGTGTACAAGGTAGCAGTGAAGCAGCTCTTGCGTGTGCAAGGTAGCAGTGAAGCAGCTCTTGAGTGTACAAGGTAGCAGGGAAGCAGCTCTTGGGTGTACAAGGTAGCAGTGAAGCAGCTCTTGCGTGTACAAAGTAGCAGTGAACCAGCTCTTGGGTGTACAAGGTAGCAGTGAAGCAGCTCTTGGGTGAACAAGGTAGCAGTGAAGCAGTTCTTGGGTGTACAAGGTAGCAGGGAAGCAGCTCTTGGATGTACAAGGTAGCAGTGAAGCAGCTCTTGGGTGTACAAGGTAGCAGTGAAGCAGCTCTTTGGTGTACAAGGTAGCAGTGAAGCAGCTCTTGGGTGTACACGGTAGCAGTGAAGCAGCTCTTGGGTGTACAAGGTAGCAGTGAAGCAGCTCTTGCGTGTACAAAGTAGCAGTGAAGCAGCTCTTGCGTGTACAAGGTAGCAGTGAAGCAGCTCCATGGGTGTACAAGGTAGCAGTGAAGCAGCCCCATTGGTGTACAAGGCAGCAGTGAGGAAGCTTCATTAGTGTGCAAGGGAACAGTGACGCACCTCCAAGAGAGTACAAAGGTAGCACAGTGAGGAGGGTTCGTTTGCGTACAAGGTAACAGTGAAGGTGCTCCATAGGTGTACAAGGTAGCAGTGAAGGAGCCCTTTGAGGGGTATAAGGTAGCAGTGAAGGAGCCTCTTGAGGGTATAAGGTAGCAGTGAAAGAGCTCCTTGAGTGTATAAGGTTGCAGTGAAGGAGCTCCTTGAGTGTATAAGGTAGCAGTGAAGGAGCTTCTTGAGTGTATAAGGTAGCAGTGAAGAAGCTCCTTGAGCGTATAAGGTAGCAGTGAAGGTGCTGCTTGAGGGTATAAGGTTGCAGTGAGGGAGCTCCTTGAGGGTATAAAGTAGCAGTGAATGAGCCCTTGGAGGGTATAAGGTAGCAGTGAGGGAGCTCCTTGAGTGAAAAAGGTAGCAGTGAAGAAGCTCCTTGAGTGTATAAGGTAGGAGTGAGGGAGCTTGTATAAGGTAGCAGTGAGGGAGCTCCTTGAGGGTATGAGGTAGCAGTGAAGGAGCTCCTTGAGTGCATAAGGTAGCAGTGAAGGAGCTCCTTGAGCGTATAAGGTAGCAGTGATGGAGCTCCTTGAGTGTATAAGGTATCAGTGAGGGAGCTCCTTGAGTGTATAAGGTAGCAGCGAGGGAGCTCCTTGAGGGTATGAGGTAGCAGTGAAGGAGCTCCTTGAGTGCATAAGGTAGCAGTGAAGAAGCTCCTTGAGCGTATAAGGTAGCAGTGAGGGAGCTCCTTGAGTGTATAAGGTAGCAGTGAGGGAGCTCCTTGAGTGTATAAGGTAGCAGCGAGGGAGCTCCTTGAGGGTATGAGGTAGCAGTGAAGGAGCTCCTTGAGTGCATAAGGTAGCAGTGAAGAAGCTCCTTGAGCGTATAAGGTAGCAGTGAGGGAGCTCCTTGAGTGTATAAGGTAGCAGTGAGGGAGCTCCTTGAGTGTATAAGGTAGCAGTGAGGGAGCTCCTTGAGGGTATGAGGTAGCAGTGAAGGAGCTCCTTGAGTGCATAAGGTAGCAGTGAAGGAGCTTCTTGAGTGCATAAGGTAGTAGTGAAGGAGCTCCTTGAGTGTATAAGGTAGCAGTGAAGGAGCTCCTTGAGTGTATAAAGTAGCAGTTAAGGAGCTCCTTGAGTGTATAAGGTAGCAGTGAAGGAGCTCCTTGAGTGTATAAGGTAGCAGTGAAGGAGCTCCTTGAGTGTATAAGGTAGCAGTGAAGGAGCTCCTTGAGTGTATAAGGTAGCAGTGAAGGAGCTCCTTGAGTGTATAAGGTAGCAGTGAAGGAGCTCCTTGATGTATAAGGTAGCAGTGAAGGAGCTCCTTGAGTATATAAGGTAGCAGTGAAGGAGCTCCTTGAGTGTATAAGGTAAGCGGAGTGGAAGGAGAGCTTACCAGGTATTGTTACCAAAGATTTACCAGGAGTATACCTGGAGTATACCTGGAAAGGGTTTCGGGGGTCAACGCCCCCACTGCCCAGTCTGTGACCAGGCCTCATGGTGGATCAGGGTCTGATCAACCAGGTTGTTACTCTTGACCGCACGTAAACCGACGTACGAACCACAGCCTGGCTGGTCAGGTACTGACTTTAGGTGCCTGTTCAGCGCCTGCTTGAAAATAGCCAGGGTATGCTGGTAGGCAGTTGAACAGTCTTGGGCCCTTGACACTTATTGTGTTGTCTCTTATCATGCTAGTGACACCCCTGCTTTTCATTGGGGGATGTTGCATCGTCTGTTGAGTTTTTTTGCTTTCATACAGAATGATTTTCGTGTGCAAATTTGGTACTAATCTCTAGGATTTTCCAAGCTCATGTAATCATGTATCTGTACTGCCTGCTTTCCAGGGAGTACAGGTCGAAGAACTTCAAACGTTCCCAGTAATTTAGAGTTTTTTTTCGCACTTATGCGCGCCGTGAAGGTTCTCTCTTCATTTTCTAGGTCAGCAATTTCACCTGCCTTGAAAGGTGGTGTTAGTGTGCAGCAATATTCCAGCCTAGGACAGAACAAGTGACCTGAAGAGTGTCATCATGGGCTTGGCATCCCTAGTTATGAAGGTTCTCATTATCCATCCTGTCATTTTTCTAGCAGATGCGATTAATACAATGTTGTGGTCTTTGAAAGTGAGATTCTCTGACATTATCACTCCCAGGTCTTTTACATTGGTTTTCTCGCTCTATCGTGTTGTTGGAATTTGTTTTATACTCCGATATAGTTTTAATTTCCTCACGTTTTTCCATATTGGAGTAATTGAAATTTCTCATCATTGAACTTCATTTTGTTTTCATTTAAAGATTTGGTTGATGTCCGCCAGGAGTCTTGCAGTGTCTTCAGTGGAGGACACTGTCATGGAAATTCGGGTGTCATCTGCAAAGGAAGACACGGTGCTTTGGCTGACATCCTCGTCTATGTCCGATATGAGGATGAGTGTTGCGAATAAGAAATTTTTTAAGAACTTCAGAATGTGGCCTGTTACCATTTATTTCTTATGCAACAAGATTTGTGGATCCGAGTTCAAGGTAACTTAGAGTCTAGGGGAAATAATTTCAACTGGGAAAATCCATAGAGTAATATTCAAATTTATTAAAGTATTTAAATACAATACTTTATCTTCTCTTTGTAGTTAATTTAACTTAATACTTTGTACAATAAAATTATCATATACATTTAGTTCCAAATCATGGAAATGTCATATTAATAAGGAAGTTTAATTATTCTTCCTGTATCTAAGTCCTCATTAATATTTACGTCTCTTTCTTAACAAGACTGTAGACTCATAATACAAAAGGTACAAGATTTAACAAGACCTTTGAATCTGGCCGTAAAGTATCTATGGATTACTGAACTGACCAAGAATATAAAATATCAAAAGAGTCTTTCAGAGTAATGAGGAACAAACTGAGTCAGCTCTAGAGTCCAATTCTCAAAACCATTCAACTGTACACCATAAGAGCCAATATACGATCAGTTGTCAGGGCTAGAGCTGGGAGCAGACTGACTACTTGCCAGTCTGTTGACGTGTCGTCAGGTTGGATCAGCTGAGCCACGTCAGCCAGCCGGACATAAACAACTGAACAATTCACCGGATGGTTCCGAGACTTAAACTCTATATACACAAGAAATCCTACCTAACCATAATAGTAAAATAATAGTGATAATTACAAAATAGTGACAATAACGATAATAGTGATAATAACAATAATAGTGATAATAACAATAATAGTGATAATAACAATAATAGTGATAATAACAATAATAGTGATAATACCATGGTATTTTTCATATTTTAACAGATAATAATATAACGCCGAAAGTCTCTATTTTAGCTATAAACGGGGACTTTCGCGCTATAATATTAAGTGATGAACATATGCTCTTACAATATTTAAATAACACAGGATGGCCAATTTCAAAGATATAACAATGAGAAACAAGATGGGAGCGAGTACTGTGCCTTGTGGAACAGAGATAAATAACAAAAAGGCACAATACCGTGACTGGAACGATACACAAATAACCCGCACATAAAAGACAGAAGCTTACGACGACGTTTCGGTCCGACTTGGACCATTGACAAAGTCACACTAACAGAGGAGGAGCAGAACGGCTATATATAGGCAGGAAGAGGTAGAGGTAGTAGTAGTGGTAGTAGTAGTAGTAGTAGTAGTACAAGAATTGTATAAAATAAAGAACAGAGCTTTTCACAGTAGCCGCCTCAGAATTTACTCTGTTTACTACTACTCTTTGTGTTCTATTTGTTAGGAAATTATAGATCCATCTACCAACTTTTCCCGTTATTCCTTTATCGCACATTTTGTGCGCTATTATACCATGGTCACACTTGTCAAAGGCTTTTACAAAGTCTGTGTATTCTACTTCTGCATTTTGTTTGTCTTCTAGAGCATCCAGGACCTTGTCATAGTGGTCCAGTAGTTGGGACAGGCAGAAGCGACCTGCTCTAAACCCATGTTGCCCTGGGTTGTGTAACTGACGTTTGCACTATTGGTCTGTAGTTCTTTGCTATTGCTTTACTGCCCCCTTTGCGTAGTGGGGCTATGTCTGTTGTTTTTAGCATCTGTGGAATGATCTCTGTGTCCATGCTCCCTCTCCATAGAATGTTAAAAGCTCGTGATAGGGCCTTCTTGCAGTTCTTGATGAATACGGAGTTCCATGAGTCTGGGCCTGGTGCAGAGTGCATAGGCATGTCATTTATCGCCTTTTTGAAGCCTTTTGGTGTTAGGATAATATCAGGTAGGTGTGAATCTACCAAATTCTGAGTTTCGCTCATAAAAATTAATTTTGTTCTTCGACTTTTAGTCTGGTTAGCGGCTCGCTGAAAACCGGGTCATACTGGAATTTAAGTAAGTCACTCATTTCCTTGCTGTTATCTGTGTAGGACCCATCCCGTTTAAGTAGGGGCCTAAAATATTGGATGTTGTTCTCGATTTAGATTTGGCATAAGAAAAGAAATATTTTGGGTTTCTTTCAGTTTCATTTATGGCTTTTAGTTCTTCCCGCATTTCTTGTCTCCTGTAAGATTCCTTAAGCTTCAGTTCGACTTTTACTTTTTCTCTGACCAGTTCCTTCCTTCATATTACAGATATATTGGCCTGTTTTAGCCGCTCTGTTATTCTTTGCCTTCCCTTATATAGGGAGTGCCTCTCCCTTTCCAGTTTACACCTTCTCTTCCGTTTCCCTCTAGACGGTATGGTTGCCTGACCAAAGGTGTAGCTTTTAGTGCTCCAACAATTACATCCATTACTGCTTGCCGCTCTGCCTCTCACCCATGAGTCCCTTCACCCACCTTTCCCAGTCCGGTGCTCCTCTATGCCGATGATGTCAGCAATGTCTTAAGGCATGCTGGGTTGCCAGGAATCTCCACGGTATAGCCAATGTGATGAAATTCGTCCACAAGGCATCTGCCATGTTTGCTACATGGAGTGTGCACTCAATCCCACAGTTTTTAATATCTTTGCCCACAATGGATACCTAGGTTCCTGGAGGGCTCAAATTGGGAACAGCTGACAGCTACCCTGATTTCACCTCTACAGAAGACCTAAATAAATAACAAAAAGGCACAATACCGTGACTGGAACAATACACAAATAACCCGCACATAAAAGAGAGAAGCTTACGACGACGGTTCGGTCCGACTTGGACCATTGACAAAGTCACACTCAGTGTGACTTTGTCAATGGTCCAAGTCGGACCGAAACGTCGTCGTAAGCTTCTCTCTTTTATGTGTGGGTTATTTGTGTGCAGAAGACCTAAAATCTGCAATCACATTAACATCCACCAGGACTCTGATATACATTCCCAAAGCAGCTCGCCCTCAAGCTGCAAGCAAATTCACCGAAATTCTTAAGAAAGTCAACAATGCCCCTGCAATCAGTCGATCCTGGCACAGCCAACTGCTTTTTATCAATGTATGTCTGGCTGTCACACCAAGGAGGGACAAGTCCCTGGCAACATACGTTATTAGGGCAATAAATACATTCCCTAGAGATGACAAACTCATCTGTCTCCCATCTAGGGCAACAAACACCCACCTGGGAAATGGCAACAACAAAACACCAGACGCCTCAAAAATCAGAGCCCTAATTAGCAAAAACAATAGAAGAGGGTAATACTACTGGAGCACTCAGGGTTATAACCAGTGAGGATACCATCGTCCCTAAGGACGTCATTACAGCACAAGCCCTGAAGGACAAACAAACCCAGAGCTCCCAGTACCAACATTGACCTCCCCGACAGTGCAACAGGTGAAGAACATTTAACCCTACAGGAACAAAGTCATCAGAAGGGGTTTCACCAATTTAGAGCCACACCTGGCTGGTACTACAGAATCTCTCCTAGAGGACATCAGGCAAATAAGACATTAGAGAGGGACTGGGCCTACCTTCAATCCCCACTAAATGCCAGTTTCCACTAATGGATAGATCATCGAGGATATTAGTGCTGTTTTGCAAGTAGCATGAGTCATCGATCCAGCTAACAGTACTCTCCTTGGCGCTCCTCATGGGTCCAATGCCATTGATTTGATGCTGGAAAAATAAATCTCAGACCTCAGGACGATGGAAGGCAGGATGAAAGACACTCATACATATGATATCTTCTACCTACTCACCAGGTGCCTGTCCCTCCCAAAGCTAACCTACTTCCTGAGATGATCCTCAGCCTTCGGCAGTCTGAAACTTGAGGAATATGACTTCCTCAAAAAGACCGTGATAGAGAGTATACTGAATTTTTCCCTTGAGGATTGGCAGGGGTTGATAGCCTCACTTCCAGTCTGGCTTGGGTGGCTGGAGGTACACAAATCATCCCAGACTGCATCGGCCTCCAAAAGCATCAGAGGAGTTAATAAAACAAATTCTCCCTAACAACCTTAGTAATTTAGCAGGAATACAGGCTCCTAGCTACACCAGTGCCATCGCTGAGTGAGAGATTTTTAATGCTCCAGTACCTAAATCTAGTGTGGCACTGGCTCACAGTCTAATTGGGATGGCCCTATAACAGAAAAGGTGTGTGACATCATGCTCAGGGCTGCAACATCCACCAGAGATGCTGCCTGTCTCCAAGCTGTGACTGCATATTACTCTGGGGATTTCCTCCAAACAGTGCTTGTTTCTCGTAGTCAGTTGAGGTGCGTGACGATAGATTGTTTATCAGGGATTCCCGTCCCATTTCCTTCCACCGACTGCTAGTGCAGAGGTACTGAAGTTTGCAACTGAGTTTGATCTTCTGTTGGAGGTTGGCTGTGGTGGCTGTGCTGACAATATGCTCAGCAGTGTGTTGGGGACCATCAGCCCCGCTCATCTTAAACATTCAGGCGACCTTCTCAACCGCATCCGAAACCTCTCCATCCGTAACAAGAAACTAAGCAGTTTGGGCGTGACTTCCCTCTTCACAAAAGTGCCTACCACTAAAGCCATCGAGGTTCTGCTACGTAAAATCAATAAGGACCTCAATCTTCCTCTATCTCCCTGAGATTTTGTTGACTTGATTGAACTGTGTAAATTTCAACTGTTTTTCTTTCAATAACATGCTCTTCAAACAAACCTACGGCATGGGAATGGGGTCCCCCATCAATGCTGTCTTAGCCAACTTATACATGGAACACCTAGTGTCCGAACTTTTCGCCAACATCATCCTTTCAAGCGTCACTTGGTTACGTTACGTGGA
This sequence comes from Cherax quadricarinatus, assembly GCF_026875155.1. Taxonomy (NCBI): domain Eukaryota; kingdom Metazoa; phylum Arthropoda; class Malacostraca; order Decapoda; family Parastacidae; genus Cherax; species Cherax quadricarinatus. The sequence goes on along the minus strand of NC_069466.1, from coordinate 1,480,636 downwards.
CGATGTCCTCGTAATAACTCCCAAACGTTTTGATGTACGGAATCTTCAGACAAGGCTCAACGCAGTTGAACCGGCGATCCAGTTTACACTAGAAGAAGAGTCCAGTGACAAGCTACCTTTCCTCGACGTCCTCATTCACAAAGAAGACAACAACCTAAGATTTCAAGTTTACCGGAAACCTACAAATAAAAATAATCTCACACACTTCTATTCCAGTCAAGATGCTAAGACTAAGAGGCATCATCATCGGATTTTTCTTAAGAACTTACCGAATTTGTAGTCCTGAGTTTTTTGACGAGGAATGTACATACATTCACCAAACCTTCACTGATTTACATTTTCTTTCCTTTTTCATCAAAGATTGCAAGAAAAGAGCTCTTCAGATCATTAATTCTCCACGCACCAACACCACTCCCAACAAAGTTATAATTCTTCCCAACAGCCAGGTTGCATTGAATGTTTCTAAAGTACTTTCACAAGCTAACAATAGAGTCGCCATCGCTTCCAGCACTTCAATAAAGGATTTAACCAGAACAAAATCCAAGCACCACGAACCAGTCAACACATGGGTTTACACTATACCCTGTGGAGGCTGCGACAAGATTTATGTAGGTGAAACAGCAAGAAACCTCGACACCCGCCTCAGTGAACACATTTAAGCATTTAGGAACGATAACTTGAACAACGCCTGTGTACAACACCGAAATTCCACCAATCATCTCGTGAAATTCAGGGACGCCCAATTAGTGATCAAAGAAACTAATTTCCGCAGACGCCATTGCCTTGAATCTTCACTAATAGCTGTTTCTAATACAATTAAACAAAACAAAGGCAGCTTCACCATCTCTGAAGTCTTAGCAAGAATCCTCCTGAAAACAGTAAACCCTGACATCACATAGTCTCTCCTGTTAATACTACATAAAGCACATTACAGGGAATGAACATTGAAACAGACCTTCTCTATCCAGCCTCAAATATTTGTTTAACCTGTTTTTATGTTACCCAAGTAATAGCTATTATATCCTTCTACTCATGTGCAAGTTAATTGTTCTAACATATTGTATTACTACTACTACTACAACTTATATCACTACTACTACTACTACCACAATTATTGCACCTCACTCTGAGCCTATGTATACCCTCTGTGTCAAAGTACTGTTTGTAACGGCTTGACAAAGCTCCTGGAGAGCGAAACGTTGCCACAATAAAAATGTCACACTAGCTGCACTTGTGTCCTTTTACTTTACATATTGTCAGTAGTTCTACCAACTTTATTACAAGAGACAATGAAGTTAAGAGCATTATAAATAGGGGCAGTGATACAACAGGGTGCCCCTGCTTAGAAAGACCCCTAATCCCTAGTAATCAAGCAACATTCACAATCCTGCAAATCATTCTGATGGAATCACCATCTGTCCTTGGATAAATGACTATCTTTTAGCGTGGGACTATACCTGCAGGTCGACGCTGGCTGACACTAAATCCAGCACAGAGCCGAGCAACAGAGAGGTGCGGAGGATTACGGGGAGGAGTACAAAATCAGCAAGTACAAGGACATAGGCCTTCAGTATCAATTTGCCCCAGTGGGACCAGAGACCTTGGGACTGTAAGAAAAGAACGCCACACATTTCCTCAAAGAACCCAAGAGCGGCCACTTTCATGTTCCAGCGCCTCAGCGTGGCCATCCAGAGGGGAAATGCTTGCTGCATAAGTGGCTCACGTCCAGCTTCAGAGGAGCTGGAGAAGACTCGTAATCTTTGATCTATTGTACCAACGTCTTCATGTATATACTTTTTAAACAAATCATCAGTAACCTCAAAAAAATACATATATGTATATATAGGGTGAACCAGAGGTAGACCCTTGCAATATATATATATATATATAAATTATTTAAGTTATACACCATTAATTCTCAGTTTAATTTCATCGTAAGTAATTACTCCACCAAGACACTTTCACTTGGAATGAATTCGTCCAGATGTACTAACAATGTGCTACGATAATTTAAATAATTTAGATTTTGATACAAACTAACAACTTCTTTCAAAACCAGAAAGAGGTTAGGAGCTGGAAGGGGATCGATAAGTTGACTCTCAAAATTCCTTGAAGTTATCTAAGCTAACAGATGTTGGATTTTGTTAAATATCTCCATGGATGTACATGGAAGCTGTTAAGAATTTCCATCAGTGTACATGGTAGTTATTAATAGAATCAAAATGAAGCGTTAAAACAAGGGTTGTACAGCTGTACTTGGTAGCAATTTGGAATCTGCATGGATGTACATGGTAGTAAAGAACCTCCCTGGGTGTACATGGTTGTTAAAAATCTCCATGGGTGTACATGGTAGTAAAGAATCTCCATGGGTGTAAAAGGTTGAAAGAATCCCCGGGGTGTACATGAAAAAAGATTTCCATGGGTGTACTATTTGTATTTAAAAACACCATGGGTGTACATATGTGTTAAGAATCTAAAATGGGTTTTTAGTATAGTTAGGAATACCATGGGGTACTTAGTAGTAGTTTTAAGAAACTCCATGGGTGTAAGTAGTGTTAAAAATCCCCTTTTGGGGTGTGTTTTTAGTAGTTAAGAATCCCAGGGGTGTACATAGTTTATTTAAGAATCCCTGGGTGTACCTGTTTTTAAAAAAAAGGGTTTAGTAGTAGTAGTTAAGAATACCATGGGTGGGACACAGAAAATAGTTAAAAAATCCCATGGGTGTACACATAGTAGTTTAAGAAACACCTGGTTGACGTAGTAGAGTTAAAAATCAAGGGGTGAAATTAGTGTAGTTAAGAATCCCCGGGGTGTACACGTAGTATTTTAAAAATCCCAGGGGTTTTGTACGATTAGTAGTTAAGAATCACCATGGGTGTAATATAGTAGAAAAATACCCAGGGGTTTTGGACATAGTGTAGTTAAAAAAATCACCAGGGGTTGTACGTATTGTAGTTAAAATCCCCCGGGTGTACACAGTAGTAGTTAAAGGGTCACCAGGGGTGTACACAGAGTAGTTAAAAATCACCATGGGTGTACGTAGTAGTATTAAAAATCCCCATGGGTGTGATTTATATTAAGAATCACCGGGGTGTACCAGTATTTAAGAAGGGTCCCATGGGTGACACAGAGTAGTTAGAATCACCAGGGTGTACGTAGTAGTAGTTTAAAAATCACCAGGGTTTGTGAAATTAGGGTTTCACCATGGGTTTGTAGTAAGTATAGTTAAGAATCACCATGGGTGTACGAGTAGTAGTTAAAAATCCCCGGGTTTTGTACCATAGTAGTTAAAGAAAAACCAGGGGTGTACGTGTAGTATTAAAAATCCCCAAGGGTTTTACACGTAGTATTTTAGAATCACCATGGGTGTACACAGAGTAGTTAAGAATCACCATGGGTTGTAGGGAGTAGTAGTTAAAAATCACCTGGGTGTACATTTAGTAGTTAAGAATCCCCATGGGTGTATGTTTGTTAAAATTCCCCAGGGGTGTACATAGTAGATTAAGAATCCCATGGGTGTAATAGTATAGTTAAAAATCACCATGGGTATAGTTATTTTAAGAATCCCCAAGGGTGTACAAGTATAGTTAAAGTCACCATGGGTGTACACAAAGTAGTATTTAAGAAATCACCTTTTGGGTTACGTATAGTAGTTAAGTTTCACCATGGGTGTACACAGTAGTATTAAAATCACCAGGGGTTTTGTACACAGTAGTAGTTAAGAGTCACCTGGTGTACACAGTAGAGTTAAAATCACCATGGTGTACGTAATAGTAGTTAGAGCATCCATGGGTGACGTAGTTAGTAGTTAAGAATCACCTGGGTGTACGTAGTATAGTTAAGAATCACCATGGTTGTGAGTAGTTGTAGTTAAGAATCCCATGGTGTACATGGTAGTAGTTAAGAATCCACCAGGGTGTACTTAGTAGTAGTTAAAGAATCACCATGAGGTTTGTACACAGTGTAGTTAAGAATCACAGGGTGTACTAGTAGAATTAAGTCCCATGGTGTAACAGTAGTAGTTAAGAATCTCCATGGGTGTACAAGTGTAGTTAAGTCACCATGGTGTGTACAGTAGTAGTTAAGAGTCCCCATGGGTGTACACAGTAGTAGTATTAAGAGTCACCATGGGTTGTACACATGTAGTAGTTAAGAGTTCACCATGGGTGTACACAGTAGTAGTTAAGAGTCACCATGGGTGTACATAGTAGTAGTTAAGAATCTCCATGGGTGTACACAGTAGTAGTTAAGAATCACCATGGGTTGATACAAGTAGTAGTTTAAGAGAATCACCATGGGTGTACATAGTAGTAGTTAAGAATCACCATGGGTGTACACAGTAGTAGTTAAGAATCACCATGGGTGTACATAGTAGTAGTTAAGAATCACCATGGGTGTACATAGTAGTAGTTAAGAATCACCATGGGTGTACATAGTAGTAGTTAAGAGTCATCCATGGGTTGTACACAGTAGTAGTTAAGAATCACCATGGGTGTACACAGTAGTAGTTAAGAATCACCATGGGTGTACACAGTAGTAGTTAAGAGTCACCATGGGTGTACACAGTAGTAGTTAAGAATCACCATGGGTGTGCACAGTAGTAGTTAAGAATCACCATGGGTGTACACAGTAGTTAGTTAAGAGTCACCATGGGTGTACAGAGTAGTAGTTAAGAATCACCATGGGTGTACACAGTAGTAGTTAAGAGTCACCATGGGTGTACACAGTAGTAGTTAAGAATCACCATGGGTGTACACAGTAGTAGTTAAGAGTCACCATGGGTGTACACAGTAGTAGTTAAGATCTCCTTGGGTTTACACACGTAGTTAGGTTAGTAGTCACCAGGTGTACACAGTAGTAGTTAAGAATCACCATGGGTAGATACCAGTAGTTAGTTAAGATCACCTGGGTGTAATTCATAGTAGTTAAGAATCCCCATGGGTTACACAGTAGTAGTTCGAATCTCCATGGGTGTACACAGTAGAGTTAAGAATCACCTGTGTACACAGTAGTCTGTATAAGAATCTCCATGGGTTGTACACATGTAGTATTAAGATCACCTGGTGTCTCAGTAGTAGTTAAGGAATCACCTGGGTGTACACAGTAGTAGTAAGATCACATGAGTGTACACAGTAGTAGTTAGAACACATGGGTTTGTACATAAAGGAAGATGTATTTTGTTTTTCATATCGTTTATGTCTTTTAGTTTCTTCCTGTGATTATGTTTACTGTAAGATTCCTCAGCTTTCAGTCGATATTTGCAATTATTGAATTAGTGCCTCCCTTCGTATTTCAATTATTGGTCTCATCAGCAGCTCTTGATCTTCGCCTTCGTCTGTTAGGAAGCTCCTTCTCTTTCTAGTTTACTCTTCTTTTCTTTTCTTAATGGAATGGTCTGAGCAGATTCAAGAACCACAGAATTCATTTTTCATAGGCAGATGTTCGAGTTCGTGATTGTTTAGGATATCTTCCAGCTTGTTTCATTTAGAATAGGTTTACTTGATCCATTGTATGTTTTTGTTATTGAATTGAATTTCGTTAAGAGACTTCATGATGCTCACAGTTTTGCTGTCGGAGCCTGTGCAATTTTTACCTCTATTATGTTTTGTCCGAGTGATTCTCTTAAATACAGTTTTATTAATATCCTATCGTCATTGTTGTGAAGATGGGTCCAGCGTATTTTCTAGTCTTGTAGGTTTACTATTATGCTGTTTAGGTGAGAATTGTTGCAGAGATTAAATAGTTCATGTGTGTGTGAATTTCATCTGTAGTTGCACTCCTGGGTGATCTCTGCTAAAACACTGTTTGATATACTCCTCCATTTTTAGGTGTCTCAGGTTGAAATCCCCTAGAAGTAAAGATGTTTGGGGCAGGAGTTGGGAGATTTTTCCAGACAGTGGTAGTTAAGTAGTAGTTAAGAATCTTCAAAGGTGAACATAGTAGAAGTTAAGAATCTCCATAGGTGTACACAGTAGTAGTTAAGAGTCACCATGGGTGTACACAGTAGTAGTTAAGAGTCACCATGGGTGTACACAGTAGAAGTTAAACGTCACCATGGGTGTACATAGTAGTAGTTAAGAATCACCATGGGTGTACATAGTAGCCGTTAAGAATCTCCATGGGTGTACATAGTAGCAATTAAGAATTTCCATGGGTGTACAAAGCAGTTAAGAATCACCGTTGGTGTACATAGTAGTAGTTAAGAATCTCCATGGTTGTACATAGTAGCAGTTAAGAATCACCATGGGTGTACATAGTACTAGTAATGCCATCTCTTGTTGATGTCACATGTCGTCTGCAGAAAGACGTTTCTGTCGCGGCTAGTGCCCTCACTAGAGTGTCTGTTGTTGTTCCTAGTGTTCCAGATAGTGATAACGTCCTAGTTGACAGTGATTCCTGCAAAGTAAAGGGTTTATTTGTTGAGCCATCCTTACACGTTGTAAGAGATAGTAAGATCCATTTATTCCTTGTATACACTTCTGGTCACAGTGTTCGTCTCAGGTTCACTATCCTTACCTGTTCAGATAGAGGATGAGTTGTCACCTGACCAGTGGGTCGGTGCTATTTCTACGGGAAGACCTCATCCACTTCACTGGATCAATCCATTCCACCAGTTGAGGAGAAAGACTTAGCTCCCCATTGACTTCCCAGACGAGGTCAAGCGTTTGTTGATTCTGTTAAACAAACGTCATAAAGCCATTGCCTTACCAGGTGAGAAGATGGGTTATAACGAACTTACTGTCCCATTGTATTCCACTTGAACCTGGTACTAGACCTATTTATATCCTGCATACAGAATGCCTCATTCACAAGTTGCTGTCGCAGAAGAATTGATCACTCAAATGCTTGATGATGGAGTTATTGAACCTAGAAATTCACCCTGGAATATGCCTTTGATCCTAGTGCCTAAGAAGGACGGTACTTGGCGCCCAGTGATTGACTTCCTGTACTTGGTGATCTTTTACATAACATCGGCGATAACAAAGTCTTTTCAACCCTGGATTGTTACAAGGGTTTTGGCAAGTCCCTCTTCACAAGGACAACCAAGAGCTAACTGCATTCTCCACTCCTACAGGTCATTATCACTTCCTCCGTACAGCTTTTGGATTACGATCCTCCCCTATCACATTCTCAAGGCTCATGATTAATATCTTTAGAGGTCTCATAGGTAATGCACTTATGGTGTACTTAGATGATGTATTCGTCATGTCTGAAGACGTGGATACACACTGAAAAGACTTGATGTAGTACTTGGTAAGCTTGAAGAAGCCAATTTAAAGATCAAACTGTCTAAATGTCAATTTTTCAGACCTGAAATCAAGTTTCTTGGTCACGTAGTCACTCCTAGAGGGGTTACGACTGACCAAAGTAAAGTAACGGCAAATTACTAAAATCTTTCCTTTGCGGGCTTAGCAGGTTTTTATAGATCTTTCATTGGCCAATTTTCTTCCATAGCTGCTCCTCTAACTGAGTTGCTTAAGAAAGATGCTCCTTTTGTTTGGACCTTCCGTCAAGAAAGAGCATTCCAAACTTTAAAAGAAAAGCTAACATCTGCTCCAATTTTGAAATTTCCAGATTTTTCTAAGCCCTTCTATTTGGCAAACTGATGCTAGTTCTATTGGCATAGGTGCCGTACTAGCTCAGAAGATGATGACAAGTGCAAACGCAGTTGCATTTGCTAGCCGAGTCTTTACGAAGGTCTGAACGTAATTATACAGTAACTGAGCAAGAAGCTTTAGTAATAATATGGTCTTTAAAGCACTTCTGAGACATGTCTTAACAGACCATGCTCCACTGATACTTTTATTCCAGAACAAACAGCCTACTGGAAGGTTATCCAGATGGACCTTGACTATCCAAGACTTCAATCCTACCATTGAACACTTACCTGGCAAGTCAAATGTAGTCGCAGATGCTTTATCGCGACAGTGTTAGTATAGTAACTGCAGACCTCCGTTTACTGCCGAGGATGTAAAGAATACTCAAAGAACAGATCCCATGTGGTCTGGTGCGATTCAATTCCTGCTCCAGGAAGATCTTATTCTGACTGTGAAGCCACCAGCACCCATCAGTGACTTTGTCATGAACCAAGAATTACTGTATCGAACAGCCGAGTTGGTACTCCTAGCAGAAGAGTATATCAGTTAGTAATTTCACAGTCACTAGTGAATGTAGCCTTACAGCTAGTTCACGACGTACCAGGTGTTGCGCACCCTGGTATGGATCGTTCAGTGAAACAAGCCAGATTGAAATACTTTTGGCCTCGTATGGCAACTGATATTTCTGAGTATGTTAAGAAATGTAGTGTCTGCATGCAACATAAAGGCTAATGCTAATGGTCCTAATCCAATCCAGTGTATCCAACTACTAGCGAACCGTGGGAAAGAGTTGCACTAGATCTGTCAACTAATTTCCAATATTCCCTCCAAGGGCAACAAACATCTGTTTGTTATGGTAGACCATTTTACCAGATGTTGTGACTTAGTTCCTATTGCAGATAAGTCTGCTGAGACATAGCTAAAGCATTTAAGAACGCATTATCTGCAGGCATACCAACCCTAAGTCCCCAGTAACAGTATGGGGTGAATTCTGGAAAAA